>LGTU01001652.1:0-10560 GCA_001314425.1 Phytophthora pluvialis | reverse complement strand
GACGTCGCTTCACGCGTGTACGCCCAGCTCTTGGCTCGACCGCTGAGATGCGAGAGCGCAAAATCGACGCGAAGTCGCTCGTCCGAGATTAGGGCCGCGTCCATCGCGAGCTCAACCTCTCGGACCCAGGAGTGGAGGTTCTCACCTTCCTTCCCGTCGTAGGCTTGGACTTGCAGCCTCAAGGGCTTCGGCTGTGCCGGCCTCGGCGCAGCCTGGGGAGGCTGTAACCCCTCACGTGAGCGATGAGCCCACGCTCGTAGGTGTCGAACGCATTCACGCGCTCGACCTNGTCACACAAGCACGTTTCACAGAGAAAGTGCGTGCTTCGGAGTTTTTACAAACTCTCAGTGAACGACAGTTCACTTAGTCCCTGGCCTAAAGGGGACTGGTACCAAGGATAAGGTAGCTTTGAGACTAAATATATTTATAGAGCTGTAGTTTGGCCTGCAATACAAACTACCATATACCTATAATGAAACCTATATAAATGCCTCAGAGCCCGGACTGGGTGGCTCTCAGGGCCGCATGGCATATGTAGCCATGTAGAAAGTGATATGATCACTTTCGAGAGGGTAACCATGTTATCTGAATGCAACCCGTTACACTATTCCCTACTCAACGAAGATGGCATTTGAACTAGATCACTGACCATCACTCCTGTAGGCTCGGATTTGGTGGCTCTCGATCCCCCCTCCCTCCTTCCCATTTGAAATCGGAGTCCCCCAATGCAGCACCACAGGCCCTCGCAAGCAGTCTCGCCGCCAGGATCGCCGAGATGCCGCGCCGACACGCCCGGACGTTTACGGGGTTTGTGTGGAACAATGAGATGGAGGAATACGCCTCCTCCGCCAGGGATTGGAGGCAGGAGGACAGCGGGAATAACGAAAACTCGGCGAGTCCGCCACCAGAAACTCACTCGAAGAAACAGCGGGACTCTTCGAAGCGTGAAGTGAGGGGCCCACGTGGGAGAAGGATCTCAAAGAGGCACTACAAAGCAGCACGAGAGCGCTCGGCACGATCACATCGGGGCGCTGTATCTTCAGCAGCATCCTCGTTCTCTGCCTCCGGTTCTGGCGCGGAAACAACCACGTCAGCTTCGGCGGCTGTGGCGAGTGAAGACAATGACGAATTTGAGGTTGTCCCCCTCGACGACCTCGTACACGTTCCTGGGTTAGACCAGAAAATGTTCGACGGCTGGGAAGAGGTGGAGCAATACCTCCGGAACTACAGCAAGCGGACGTACCAGGTATGTGAATCTATTTAGAGTTGTGTTACAGTGTAGGGCTGTGTACAGTTCTCATCCTCAGTTTCGTTTAACTGTTGAGAATTCGTTATATGCAGATTTATTTGGATCGCTCGGCAACTCCAGTTAAGACGCGGAACGGACGGATCCTGCAGAGTCGGACGCCTCGCAATTTGATTCCAGAGGACGTGAAATTTACAGCAAGACGTTCGATTGCACGCACCACGGAACACCCAGAACCGGATGAGGCAATCGGCCACATCAACACTCGCAAAATATCGGATGCCCAGCACAGGTGCGTTTTGAATTGTGACGTATAATACTATTATACAGTTGCTATTTAGCTGTACTCCGCTTACCTTGCAATTGTGTAGATAAATGCGTGCGTCCGAGAAACGGGGGCCTGGCAAGTATGCATCACGAAGCAGATAACGGGGCACAATCACGAGATAGGCCATGAGGTTTATGAGAACTATCCTGAGGCGCGGCAGATTTTGGACGAAGAGGTCCTCGAAACGGTTCGTACGTTGCACCGGGCCGGAGCGAGTCGAAAGCGGATTCTGGAGTACATCTCAGTGAATATCGCAGTCGACCCACAAGTGATGGACGTGCACGACTTGGTCTGCTATCTTCGAAAAGAATCCTACGCATTCCCGACCGTCGAGGAACGCATTCGAGTCATTCTGGAAGATTTTGTCAAGCCGGGTAGCGTAACCCGGGTCTACTCAAGCGATAAGGTACAGTGAAATGGTATTACTGTATTGTGAAATGTATTAGGTTGACATGGGTTGCTTTTATTTTACAGGGTGTTGTCGAGTGTATATCCATGCAGTCCTGTCATATGCGGGCTATGTTCCAGCATTTTCCCGAGGTGCTTCTTATCGACGCTACCCATGATACGAACGCGTCGAACTACAAGCTTTTCACCATGGGCAAGGGACAGCAAGTACATGTAAGAACACACTGGGATATTACGGGATTGTGGGTCAGCCTCACAATGTGCACCAGTTTCAGACTGGGATCTGTCAATGGTCTATGAAACTAACAGTACTTTCCGTATTATGTTGTGCTTTCGTATTCACTAGCACTGCCTCCTTGAAAATGAGAGAAAGGAAACTTTGCGGCTTGCTTGCCGACAGTTTAAAGAGACCTGCCCGATTCACTCGAAGTTATTATGATCGACAAGGATGTCACAGCGCTGTCCGTACTCGTGGAGGAGTTTCCGGGGGTGCGGATTCTGTTGTGCCACTTCCACGTAGTGAAATATCTGCAGGAGGAGGTTGCTGAGCTCAAGTATAATCTGGGCGCGTGGACGAAGAAGGAGATGAAGCGACTCATTCAGCTGTTGGTTAGCACCACTATGGAGAAGGGTTACGACGACATAATTTCTACGCTAAAAGTGGTGCTGCAATCTGAAGGGAAAGAGCGCCTGTGGTTTGACTATTTCGACCAAAACTGGACAGAATGCAGGCAGCGATGGAGTTCGATATTCTGGGGAAACGAGCCTCACATGGACAACCAAACAAACAACAGGTCCGTACGTTTTATGGTGTATTTCTTTCCAGATTGGAAATCGGTGTCTAACGCCTGCGTTTTGATATTGTGTAGACTAGAGTCGAGCTGGCAGGAACTGAAAACGTTGGTTAACAAGTCTACGCCTCTGGGTGATTGTGTTGTTTCGATTATATTCAGGCAAACCGTGAACGAGAAAATTTGGGCGCGTACCATCACGAAAAATGGCTTTTATGTGAATATTGAATACGACGTCGAGATGAATGCGCTGTTGAATATCGCCTCGAGGCATGCTGTCGAGCTGATAAAGCAGCAATACGAATTTGCTATTCTGTCGACTACGGAGTATCGACGCTACCCGATGGGACCTTACGTTGTGATGCACTACAATGCCGGCAAAGGAGAAGGCATTGCTGATGAGTACATTGTGAAACTGAATGGATGGACGTGTTCCTGTATTTTTCGGGTTACGCGTCTGCTACCGTGCCGCCATAACATTTACTATAGGAAAGTGACAAACTGCAACGAGCTTGTTCCAGAAAGCATCATTCACCCGCGGTGGCAGATCAAAAACTACAGGAAGTTGAGAAGCGAAACGATGGATGCAGTAGCTGTTCCATATGAAGACCGAACAATTCGGCGTCCAACTGGAAACCGTGCGAAGCCGCAGAGCGAAAAGTTCAATGAGTTGCTAGGAATTGGGAGACAGATTGCCGACATTGGTGCCACATGGGCACCGCTGCGCATGCGGAGTTGAAATATGTGATGCAGACTTTTCTGGATCGTGTGCGTAAGCGATCGATGTCCGGTTATCGACGTCTCGGGGGAGGAATGCACGAATTCTAATTCAGACGACCTTGCGGATGAAACCCTCGACGTACCGGATCCGCGTTCCAAGACGTCAACTCCATCGCAGTATATTATACAATCACCGGATACGTCACAATCTGTAGCGGGTACACAACTTCAGACTGTTCCGCAACTACAACGGGAGGAGGTGGTGGAGGCACTTGTTTTATCAGTTGAAGAGGGAAGAGGAACGAACACGCAGTTGTCGCCTACTAGTTGAGCAGTGTTCAGTCTAGTGGATGGCTTGCACCCGACGAGTCTGACAAGGGATCATATCGATGGAGAAAAAGTCGTGCATAGTTCTCAAAGTCTCAAGATAAATGTCGAAGTGGGGATGGCTGTTTACTCTAACGATGAAGTCATGATGGGGTCACAAACTGGCGCAGAAGTTGAGATTGTGGGAGTTTCTCAGGCTGTGACACAATTTTAGACTGTGCCAACCAATGATGAAGAAACGAAGGAGTCTTCAGAAGAGAACACGAAGATCGACGAACCCCACCCACCGCAGTGGTCTATAGCTCTATCGAAGAAGAGACAAGGCCATGCGAGACCTTCGAAGGCTGCCCGAAAGAAGCGAAAAGGAACAGTCTTCAACAGACTTCTAGACTGGTTCGGGCGGTAGCTTCCGGAGCGACGCCTTCCTTGGATCTTGTGCTCGGTGGACATGAAATGAGTTTAATTACAAAAATAGCGAGCCTCTATCTGCAATGTCCATCCTGAACCTAACACGGTCCACGCAAATTACGGTGCTGGAGAAATCAAAGATGCAGACAACGGAGCCAGCAAAGATCATGTCCGTGCTGCCATTACGCAGGATCAAGTCGTGCGAAGCTCAAGTTGCACTCTTCCAGAATAGATGGTTTAGTGACCACGAGACGAAAATATCAGCAATCGCAGTGTTGATCAAGGCTGGCCGAATCGTTTATGACGTGCCGATGTTGAAACCAATGCGTACTTGGTACAAGGCTGTCTCTCATTTCTCTGATGTCGAACTGACTATCAGGTGGATCAATAAGTTAGGCTTATCAGGCTGGAAACCTGACGACAGTTGGAAAACAGACTGCTTGGATCCGGAGAAGGTGATCGAGCGTCTGGAAACGATCGACATTCTTGGAGACTATTTCGGACTCATGTCGCTGCAGGGACGATTCTGGGTTGAGCTGTCATGTATGGATTTGTGTCTGCAAGCGTTGATTCACCAATGCGAAGATCAACATACCATTTTTGCTATCCCCTCACATGTATTGAAATTTCCTGTGTTTGATCGCGAGTCGCTACGACGAGAACATGTATGGGGGCAGCTACAGACGACGGCTGAAATGACGAAGCTTGCTGGAGAGACCGGAAAGATGAATGCAGTTGATCGTGCAGCGGAGCCAATCGAAAAGAAGCTCTGGTTCTTTGCGGTGATACCTTACGACAACGATCATTGGACAGTGAGCATCTTTGATCTTCAGCAAACGGGGGATCGATGATTCCTTGCTTTGAGGATTTATCTAAAGGCCGAGCTACTTCCATTCCTGTCCACCCAAGCGCTACCGATTCAAACAAGTTGACTGGGTTACTCATGTCGATTCCTACAACTGCGGGGTATTTGTGATTCTGTTCTTCGAGCTTCTCGTTATGGATGTCGAGCCAACAGGACTCGACACTATGCTGGCGATGCAGTATTTCCGATACAGGTTCATTTGCCACATCATAAGATCAATGTGAGCTGAAGCTTTTTTCCTTTAAATTTCTCGTTTGAGTAATTTTGCTCTTCGCATCGTACATTAAATACTCTTTGGAAATCGTCATGGCATGTTGGAGGGCCAAGCACGAGGACCCAGTGAATATCGACGAATTTGACGGCGTTTGCCGACCATAACTCTTGTTGCGGGACGTTCTACGTCATTACGCAGTACGCTCTACGCAAAATTGCATTGTCTTTGAAGAGAAACCCGAAAGGCAGATGGCGAGGCTATCCACCAAGAAGGACACCAAACTGTGCCAGACTGAGTACGACTGTGCTCATCGTACACAGTTCGGCCTCTCAAACTGTGTACATAGCATCTGCGCACCAAATCCAGCAGCAGGACGAGCAGCAGTCCAGTGTTAGATGCCACATGCAGATTGTGTCTCACGTATGGACGAGAAAAAGCACTCATTAACGCCTCCCTAGATACCTCTCGACAAAAAAGCAAGAAAACTACACGACCTGCCGTATCTACTGCTTTTAGTAAAGACAATCTCATGAAGCACATTCTTAACCCCTAGGTTCCCGACGTCGTAAGTTACGACATGACACTTTTCCAATGTCGTAAGGTACGATATTGCTGGAATAACAAAAGGAAATGGCTCGGAGTGAGAATTCCAATACTTTAATAAAGTCACTACAAAGAAATAAGATCCAAGAGGTGATTGAGGAAACGCCATAAACAAGACAGTGACTAGGGTGCGCGCGGGAAAAGATGGGATGCGCGGGAAAGTATCCAGCTACCATTGGACCTGGGACCACTGATTACAGAATTTGCTGTATGGCGCACATCCGGTCGGGAAGCCGAACGAAGACCGCCGCCGTTACCGCGGTCGCCCGCGACATCGACTTCGGCCACTTTTGGCGGCAATTGGTGGTAGTGGGATGGACATAGAAGCGGCCAACGGGGATCGAGACCGAGTGGAAGTACATGAGTCCAGATGGCTCCAAGGTATTTGTTGGGAGGATGCGGTCGTGTCGTATGGAGTAGAGGCGGGTTTATTGGACGAGCACGTGAGCGTGGACGAATGGAGCGCGATGGGTGAGGAAGGGGAGCGAGCGAGCTGCCCTCGTGCGAAAATGACTTGGAGGAGAGCGTCGGAGGAGAAGCCGCCGAGACCTCGGTTCCTGGCGAGGATGTGTCGGACTCATTTGACGGAGTTCGAGTGTCACAGATCAACACGAGCGCCCAACTATCGCAGGATACCCTCCGTGAGCTATTTGGCTCGCCTAGCGATTCTGATGTCGGTCTCTCCCAGGCAGCAATGCCTAGGGCGTTTGATTTATCACCTAGTGAGCTTGAAATACAGCAAGATGCTGCAACGGGCCTCCAGTTGCTGTCGGAGGCGCTCAACTCAACACTTTATCGGCCTCTTCGACAGACCGTGTGCTACGCTCGAGGCGTCAAATAAAGAAGGACGTCAACTTCGTTGCTGACGACGAGAACATGAGCGAGTACGAGAGTTACAGTTCGAGAGAGAGCGACGACGACGTCGAGGACGACAACGAAGACAGCGACGACCCCGAACGCGGTGAGCCTGATGACGAAGACGACGAACTGTCAGAGGATGACGCCGTGCCGATGGAAGAAGCATTCGTTGAGTCGCTTCAAGTAGGATACGACGCGCTCAACATACGCGCCGTGCAGCAGCGTGAGGACGCGTTGCGTGGTATGGAGTAGACTTCGGTGTCGTCCGGGTTCGAGGCCGCCGTGCACGCATACACCGGTTTGAATATGGAAGAGGCGCGGCCTGTCACTTTTTGCATGACCTTTGCCACTCACCGCTACTTACGTTCTTCTATTTTATGCCGAAGACTCTGTGGGTCATGATCAATGTTTAAACAAACCGGTATGGCCTACAACAAGTCGCTAGACGCGCGGAAGCGATTCAAGCGAAGAAGACGGATCGTCGGCGCGAAACCCTCAAGCAGATCCGTAGGCGTTTGAAGAACAAATCTGGGTACCAGACGCACGAGATTCTACATGTTTTCGGCCTTCTCGTCCCACGTATGCTGTGCCCGCAAAGACGACCCTTGACACCTCACTGGGCGATGGCGGAGGACGGCACTGTGCCTGCTGGCAACTTCGGGTGATTCATGGGGCGCAACAGGTGCCAAGATATATTGCGTGACTATCACTTTGTGGACAACTAGGCCGACCGTACGCACGACAAGCTCTGGAAGCCCCGACAGTTGTCGATAAGCTTCAGCAGCGCTTCTTGGTCGGATGGACCCTACCCGCTGTTTTCTCGTTCGATAAAGGCGTGCTTCCTTCGACATCTAGGCGGAATACGACTTGCATGTTCACGCCAGATAAACCGCATCGCTACGGGTCGAATATGTTTATGGTATGCGACTCAGAACTGCGTATTGCCACAGATGGAGGTTTTGCGAACATTGTATGTCGTGAGTTACGACTTCAATGCGGGTACCTAACATTCTATGTCGTATGTTACTAGGTTCGATATGTATGCGGGTAAGCGCAGGGCTGGCGATTGCGGCGACAGCTCATTTGATCACAAGCCTCGAGCTGCTGCAGTCCCTCGTAACTTGACGATCGTGCTCGGCACCAATGGGCAGCACCCGTGGCACGCAGTCGTCGTCGACCGCTTCTATTCGTCGATTCCGCTTGCAATTGAGCTACTGGGCATGAGCTTGTACGTGATGGGCACCATCCTGACCAACAGGCTTCGGTACGACACAAACATCAAGGAGAAGCGCAAGACGCGCCCAGCGAGTATTCCCCGAGGTACTTTCACGTTCTCCCGCTCCGTTGCCATTCCCAACATGGTCGCATTCCACTGGTGGGACCGCAAGCCGGTACACTACTTGTGTACGGGCTCTGCGATGACTGAGTCGACGGTTGGCAGGAATGTCAAGCGGGTTGGTATGATTACGGTTCCGTGCCCAGCTGCTGTGAACTACTATCAACGCTGGATGGACGGAGTTGACGTACACGATCAGCTCCGCCTACAAACCCACTCGCTATAGACGTCCACCAAGTTCAAAAAGTACTACAAAAAGTGTGTTATTGGGCTTTGTCGACCTGGCGTTGGTCAATGCCTGAATTTCACACAAGGGGACGGGAAATATTGCGGGGACGGCGGTGGTGAAGCGCGGAGAGTGGGTCGGTATATTTCAGAACCAGCTTCTTCAGCTCAAGGCTGAAGACTTCGCTGGTGAGGTCGCGACCCCACCACCTAGCAGCCAAAAGCGGAAGCGCGTCCAGCTCCGCCTTACTCACGCGCTCGAACAGTTCGAAGACTGGGTGACCGTTAGCGGCGTCAGCCGTCTTGCAAAGTCTGCGCCCTCATACGCACGGACCGCAAGAAGAAGTCCTTTGCGACGACCCTCTTCTGCGAGCGCTGCTCGATAGATGACGCAAAGTGCTGGCTCTGCAACAATATCCGTCGTCAGTACAAGGGTATTGCGAAGACCTGCTTCGATATCTAGCACGACGAATTTGATAGGGGCCAAACAATACCTGCTAACTTGGGAAAGAGATTCGTCTTGCGGCGCCCGGGTCAAGAAGCTGGTAAGCGGAAGAAGACGCGTCGAGAACTGCAGCTTCACGACGGTGGGGAAGATGGCGATGACGAGAATGACAGTGAAAACGGGTGAGTCCTGCGGGCAGGACATGTGATGAGTGTTAGATTTTGTCAGAGCGTAGCGCATGCTTTTTTGAGCCAATGCACATTGGCAAGTCAGCATCGCTGTCCTCAGAGTCACTGGATCCTATCGCTATGACATTATGCTCCTCGCCAGTTTATCCACAAGGCTTGATAGTAGGTTGATCACTGTACCCCGCTGGCGCACATCTTGTTGGTCCTCCCTTTTCCTCGTGCTCGCTTGAGCCTCCAACTCCTCCGAGAGCGACCTCAGCCGGAGCACCTGTTCAATGGTCTCTGGCTGATCTTCCAGAAACGGGTTCTGAATGACTAACGTCCAGTCGACCTCGTTTGGCCACAACGTAGCCTTAAGTGCTGGCAGCACCAGTCCAGCTACCTCGTCACCTACCTCCTTATCGTTAAGCTCCATGATTAGCTTGAGCCACTTCTCCTCCTCTCCAGCAGCGCCCGGGGTGCATGCGAACGCCCGGGCTGAGGGCCGAAGAGTGGAAGACATCGGGCTCTTCACTAGTACAGCGTTAATCCAGAAATGAGGTGGCCCGTGCGCCTACGACTTCGTTGGGCTAGGTGTCCTTGTCGCAACTGTCCAAGCTGAGTTGGCGTGTCCGACCGTTGACAATCTGTGTCTGATTGTATTATCCCCCCACCTTTTGCTCCGTCTTTTCCATCTGTCTGGATTCACAATTCAGCTCTTTGCATAAAATCTCCCCGGCTCTGAACCATTCTTCCCGGCGCTCGATCCACTTGGGGGTCAGTTACGACCAGTAGTGCACACTGGTGCCTTGAACGGTGTAGAACTTACGACATTGCTCGCGAAACTTCTTGAAAGCTTATACACCTATCCGCAAGTTGTACATCTGCCACATACAAATACTAAGTAACATGGCTACGTCGTATGATACGACTTTCATTAACGTGTTTTCGATACACTTTTCCGGGAACCCAAAAGGGTAAAACAGCACCCTTTATGATGGAGAGAATACCCGTCTGAAATCCATTCGAGACCATGTTAGAGTGCGTGTCTGGTGCGGATAGTCATCTAGGTACAGCACACATATTCGTTGTGTTTGGCAAGCGATGCATGAACACAAAACTCGGGACTTCCACTGAAAAGCAGATTCGCCATGGCAGCGTCAGTCAATTTAGCTGTATTTGGAAAGTTCACACGACGTTCATGGGAGTTTTGTGGTGTAGTGGATGCCAAATATGTTGGTCACCTCAATAGTCGGACATAATTGGAGCATTCACGGTACTCCCAGCTGAGTCTCGAATCAGGACATAATTGGAGTATTTATGGTACTCCCAGCTGAGTTGAAAACTCACCTGGGTCATGCTGAGTTCCTACCTCGGCGGGGTCCAGCTGAGTCCCGAACTCGGCGGCGTCCAGCTGAGTTCCCAATTCAGCGGCTTACATTTGAGCAGTTACGTGGAGAGCTCGAGGTGGAGTCGGCCGAGATCCGAAACGACTTCATTTCACTTGATATTTGTAAAGGACTATAGTAAACATTAGGAGGAGCCTTTCGAGGGCTCCCGAAAGATATAAGATAAACAGAGCAGAATTTTCCTAGTCCAAGACAAGTGTACACCTTCCG
>LGTU01001647.1:0-26648 GCA_001314425.1 Phytophthora pluvialis | reverse complement strand
TCGACTTGGAATCGTTCCTCGAGCCGAACACGGCACCCCTGCCAGGCGCTGCTCCTCGGCTCGCCGACACGGGCCGCCTGCGCATCGCACCTGCTCAGACAACGACCGATGATGCCGTAGCGCGACTCACCGCTCAGGTGGGTACACTGAGAGCGCTTGTCCTAGCGCTGCGCTACCAGATGACAGCCACCACCGCACCGGCACCTTCAGCCATGCCCGCATCTATCACCCAACCGCCAGTGGTGGGCACCGCCACAGCCGTGGCATCGTGGACTCTACCTGCGGCGGGCACGTACACTCTGCCCCCCGCCCAGCTGCGCGAGCTGCGAGCTTCGAGCTTCCCGGCAACCTCAAACCGCAGCAGGGGTGACTACGCGCCTCACCCAACTCACGTGCTGGCTGCATACCGCAACATTGCCAGCCTGCACAAGCCCGGTAGTACGTTTACCCAACCGACGGACACGTTGTTCGGTTTTCGCGCTGCACCTGATATCCCATTCGACATGACGATCCCAGTTGCATCGGCCCTGTACTGCGTGCGACTTGGCTCACAAGGCCTTTCCCTACCCCACTTTCGTCCCCTCTCCGACGACGAGCGCCTGACTCGCAGCTCCAACAATGCAAACTTTTCGTTGGACTTTAGCAGCGCATTACAACCGCCGCAAGCCGCCGCCGCCTGCACAAGCTACGACGACATCCTCCTCGCCCTCAGCGGCCTGAGTGCCTTCGCTAACACGTTTTGGTACGCCCACATGGTTCGGCTGCTCGATCGCATTCGCCGGTTCGTATCAGACAACCAAACGGCTGACCCCGGCACCACGCCGATGCGGGTCACGCGCACGCTACAGTATGCAAACCTGTACATGGGCAGGGCCGTCGGTCATCTGGCCGAGGACTCGCCGACATGGTGGCGTGACTTCTGCGCCGCCACGGACGCCATCGAGCATCGATCTCTCGATTGGCTACTGGCGCTTCAGAGCCTCCCAGCACCGATCCAGCCACACAATCGCACCCCACGTCGGTCGGTCCAACCCGCCGTATGCCTACGACTCGCGCCCCGGGCATGCCGAAGCCTATCCGCCAGCTCGTCCCGCGCCGGACAGATGGCAAGGAGCCGTGCCTCCGTTTTTTTGGCGGAGGGATGTGCTTTGGCAGCACACGCGAGAGATGCGCCTACTCTTACCGCACTCATCGATGGGGGGGTCCACTGCACAGGGACTTGCAAACCTACATCACCAAACAATACGGCTCCAACCGCCGTGGCCAGCAAGGGCCTCGCGACGGAGCCCGCCGCACATGAAGAGGCCGAGGCGCGGCTGGCTGGCCAGTGCTTCGGGTTCCCCTTACTCCACAGACTAATGACACAAATATCACGCACGCATTACTCTCCAGCGAGTCCCATGAGCCATCATCATCACCGATCGCACGATCGTTAACCGTGATACCCCTTCACAGCCTCACATCGCACAGGCCACCCCCTTTATCCCTCTCTCTGCACACTTCCTCCACGTTATCCATCCTACCACTGACTACCATCCCGGCCCCCGCCGCCCGCACCACCCCGCGCGTCGGGCCGGACCCCCGCCCGAACCTGGCATCTGTAGTCCCATCCAGCACTACCGCTAGCCCCACCCCTATTAACTCCGATCCAAGGGTCCGGGCCCACCGACTGGTACCCCTCACCGCCAGTGCAGTAGCACGAGCTCAACGCCACGGCAGGCAGCGCGGGGAGCTCTGGGACACTATCAAGCGGAAAGCTCTGGCGGGTGCCCTCGCCTCTACCGGTATCGAGATGCCAACACGCGAATTCCGATCCACGATGGTCCCGCGGACAATCCGCAATATATACTCAACACTCCGCTCCAATCGGCTCTACCCGAGTACGTTTGCCGTACGAAAATCTCCCTGTCGGCGCTTATCGAACTCTATCGCGGCCAAAGTCCTTCCGATACCCGCCCTAACAAAAATATCCTACCCGCCCATATCGAACAATCTCGCAAAACCTTCGACAAACTACCGCAGCTCCTAACAGTTGCACGCGAAGGTATACACGTAACGCTATCGTCACCACTCCCGACCCAAACTACACATCCACTGAATCACCCTTCCGCCCGTACTCGGCTCAATGTATTACGGAAAAACATTCGGAAAGAACAGGACATGGGCAGATGCCTGGTTCTAGACCTTGGCATAGCTCAATTCTGGCCGGAGCTCTTCCTTAGCCCTTTCGGAGTGGTCGACAAAGGCGACGGGGACCCTACCATCTCCGGCTGTGTGATCCATGACCTATCCTTTCCCGAAGACAACTCGGTGAACAGTCATACCGACCATGACTCGGTACCCCCGGCCGAATAGGAACACTGCGACGCTATTGCGCGGGAGATCTTAGCACAGTCATCCCAGTTCCCGAATAGTCCCATCAAAATCCTTCTCGGCAATGTCGCGGCCGCCTTCAGAAATCTCGACACTCACAGCAAGTCTGCCCACATGTTCGCCGGCACAATACCGGAAGACAACGCCTTAGTTATTGACCTGTCAGCCGGTTTCGGCTGGACAGGGACCCCAGGATTTTACGGCCTGGCTGGCGGTGCCATCGCTCATATCCACGGCAGCACCGCCAACGCTATATACCCCAATGGGTTCTTCAACTACCATTGGGTCGATGACCATGTGTACATCTCAGCAGACATCGAGAGTAGCTGCGTCGACGTCGAGCAGTCCCGCCGCCGAGCAATGATAACAATTCTCGGTCCCAATTTAGTCAACGATGACAAGTTCACAACATGGGATACTCGCCAGAAAGTCCTTGGCCTAGTCTTCGACACGGCGACCAGGACTGTAGCGATGCCTCCATCCAAAATCCTGAAGGCTACCATGCTGGTAGCGGCAGCCTTCCAAGCCCCATCCATCAGCTGGACCCAATATCGCTCTCTCCTGGGATGGTNTCTCTCCTGGGCTGCCTCCGCCACGTGGCCACATGCGTTAGACCAGCACGGCCATACCTACAGCGGCTCCGTCGGGCGGAATCACACCAGCGATGGTCGTCGGTCCAAATAACGGAGTCGATGCGCCAAGACCTCGTATGGTGAATCCACATCTTACGCTCTCCACAGCTCAACGGGGTCCCATTGGAGTATTTCCTCCCGCCGATGTCACCATCGAAATGGACGCATCCGACACCGGACTCTGTGCCCTGGAACGGCAACAAANGGCAACAAAAGCGCGTACTCACTTACCAATTCTCGCAAACGGAGCGGTCTCTCATACCGGCCACCGCAACGGGCTCGACATAAACTACCGAGAATTGCTCTCGTGCGCATTTGCGGTACACAGGTGGGCCCGCACATGGCGCTCCGATTTCGCGTCGCGTTCCAGCAACACCCCGATCCACGTACACTTTCGAATAGACAACACCTCGGCTGTAGCATGGCAATCCAAAACGGCATCCATGAATACACGCGCACAAACGATCATCAGGCTACTGGGCTACTGGGAAGTGGTCTTCGGGCTACGGTTTTCGTNACGTGGCAGGCGTGGACAACGTCATCGCAGACGCCGGATCCCGACTCACCGGAAACTCCCGGGCTCGTGCAACTTTTGCAAATCTAACTCATTCATGGTCACAGGCTCAGTCCCAATTGGACACCAACCACATCAAGCAGATCTGGCAAGGTATCTGCGCGAGCACTCCGTGGCAGACTCAACGTACGCCAAGTACGAACGCGCCTTCAGCGTCTGGCAATCTTTCATCTCTCGCTTAGGCGTGAATATGTGGCTAGACGGCGTTCCAATGACGGCTCAGCTCCAACACATTTCCGACTTCGTCCTCGCCGGCTTCCAGCACGGTTACGGCTCGAACCGACGAGTTCGGAGCTCCACAATTCTGATTACGCTCATGGGAATTCGACACTTCTTCCTAGCCTCTGGGCGGTCATTTCCATCGGACCATCGACAGATCCGCATGCTCCTGAAGGGCATCGGCAGACTCGACAAATCCCCAGTTCGCAAAGCTCCCGTGTCGACCAGCCTTCTGGAAGCATGCTTTACATCCCTGAGCATGCATTCCCCTTCGGACCAAGCTCTAAGGGGGGTGCTGTGCTTGCCCTTCTTCTTCCTTCTCCGGAGGTCAGAGATCACAGCCACAAACGACGGCAAATTCCGATGGTTCGCGCTAAGAGCGGCAAACGTGGTGACGCTTGACCACACTGGCAGAGCTACCATGGACGCCTCATCGGCGACCTCCGTGCACATCCGCCTACACGGTTCCAAGACCAACCAAAATGGCCAGGTGACTGCGCGCTTGGTGCAGCGGTCGGGTCACAGCTTCCTGTGCCCCGTCTTGGGAGCTATCCTCCTACTGCGATCAAGGCAAAGCTTACCTACGAGTCTACCAGTCGCCACTTACATGTCCGAGCACGGCACGGTCCGGTCCGTCTCACGAAAGGTTGCCAACGTCATCCAAGACGCAGCACTACGAACCGGAAGCGATCCGCACGCATACAGCACATACTCACTGCGCTCAGGTGGTGCAACAAACACGTACCGAGCAGGCATTGATGCGCTGACGACACAGTTCTACGGGCGATGGGCGTCTGACACCTTCAAGATCTACACTCGCCTATGCTCGGAATCGGTATCCACGGCCGCCTCGAGGATGGTCAGCGGGGCCAAATCGCCAACAACCCTCCAGTGACGCCATCAAGCCGCTGACTGGGGGAGCTCAGCTACTGTCCAACTCGGACACTTGCTGCAGCCGGCTCACGGAGCCGTCACTGAATACAGATTGACGATTTGCCCCCATGCACCCGCGCACGCTGATTGTGTAGGAAATCGAATATAAAGCGCGAATGTTTTTTTTCTCTGGATCCGCCACTCTTCCTCTGGGCCAACAAATGTAACACGCGGCACACAGTCGGGGTCGACGCGAGGTAAGACCCTAGCAACCTTGCTTGGCCCATCGGAAGGGAATCAAATAGTATGACCGGTAGAGTACTTCCCAGAGAGCGAAATATCGATACCAAAACAGCGAACAGGGGTGATGCAATCCATCGCAACCTGACTGAGTACCGGTAAACTTTCTGTGTGACCGTAGTCGTGCCCACTGGCCACGCTAAAGGATTCTTACGCGGATCAGCACAACACTTTTCACAAAAAGGAATAGATCCTTGATCTCGGACCAGTTCCAGAATCAAGTAGTACACGTCGTCGCCGTCAAAGTACACCTGACGATATTTCCGTACAGTGGCATCGGAAGCACCACGAAAAAGTTTCGCACACTCCGACTCGTCCAGCAAAAATAGAGTTTTCAACTCCTCCAATGGGTAAAATTCAATATTTGCTTCAACTCCATTTCCTTGTAGTATTCGACCACACGAAGCACACGCCCAGATATCGGTTGCCTCTGACTCAGTTTCATCGGCCAATTTTTGACATGAAGCTACATCAGCACACGTCGGATAATCATCAAATACTTGTTTCAGGCGCTCACGCGTAACCTCCTCGCCCGCACCTTTTAATTGCTCATCGCCGAGGACAAACCCGTTCAGATCGACACCGCAGCAGTAGTAATAAGCCAAAGCAAGGCGAGGGTCGTGGGTAAACCGCTGGGCAAGCCCCATAAATTCAATTCCATCGTCAGTGATATCGACGTCCTCCAAAACTCGGTCAACTAAATCTTCTAGGGTACGGTTCTCCTTCTCTTGGGCATCACCACGCCGCCGGCGATACACCTCCCGGAATATTTCCTGTCGGAATTGCCGCTCTGGCAAAGTCTCTTGAGCTCGCACAACGACTCGGGGTTCGTCGCGTCCTCCATCCGCTTGATCCGCCTTTTGTTTTGCCCTATACGCCCGTTGCTTCGCAAGACGAAGCTGCCGCTCCGGCGACGTCTCCTCGGCTCTTTGTTTTGCCCTCCGCGCAGCCTCCTCCTCCATGCGTTGGCGCCGCTCCATCGATGTTTCCTTGCTACGCTTCTTCGCTGTTCGTGCACAACCTTTCTCGAGCCGCCGTTGATGGCCCGAGGAAATTCCCTACTGCTCCGCCGAGCTCGGAGTATCTTGTGTCCGCTGCATGTATTTCCCTGTATCCATGGGAGGCCACAGGGAGCGGCGTAAAGTAACACTGCTCGATCTTTTGTCTATACCGCCCGTGTCCATAGCGGTCAATCCGCCACGCCCGTGTCCACGGCGCTCAATCATAGCTCGCCCTTGCACCCCGATCGTGATTCAGCGTGGTAGCTCGCGCCTTGCGCCTCCCGAACGTGATTGACAGCAGTGGGCACTCGAAACTCCGATAATAATCTGTGATGGCTTGTGTGTACCCTCGCTACTGGGCTTGGTCGTCCAGTGCTGATTGCGCCCAAGACTCGTAGGCAGACGGTCGACAACTTCGTCTCCCGCGCCGGTGTGTGCCCCTTAGACAACACGACCTATTTATTCGTTCGTTCCTTCTCTTTCTACTCGTTCTCTACAGCTTCCTGCTAGCGTACTCCACCCTGTCCGTGCCTAGCTCCACGAAGCACTTGGCCGACGCCAACCACGACTGCTGCAACGGGTACCTCGGGTACTCGCTACACAATGCAGTTCGGGGTCAACTTGGACGCACACTGACGTCCTGCACCGCACACTCCGCTTCGCTGTTGTTCACGTCCACTTCGCACACTACGCTGGGTCACCGTCGAGTCGTTTCGCTTTGGAGTTCGGCGTTGCGTCCACCGCCGGTCACTCCTCGTATCGTTCGTTCGTGTCGGGGTTGAGCGAGGGGACCAACTTGTCCGTCTTCTTCGGCTTGCGTCTCAGCACGCAAGTTTGCAACTGAGGGCTCTCGAACGCCGAACGCTGTCGACCTCGGGTGCCGCCAGCTGACTCCAGCCGCCCACTTCGCTTCGCTGCCCTTCTGCGACCTCTCGATCAGGATCTCGTCGCGATCTTCGAGGTCGCGACCCTCCAGGGGCCGTGCTGGCCATCCGTCGTCGAGAGCCACAATACTCGTGCTCGGCAGCTCGTGTCACCCGCTTCCACCGCTGCCCATTGGTCCGTCACTCGCCGGGCACTTCGTTCCATCTCCGTTCGTGCGTGTCTGTTGTCGCTGTGGCCAGCCGCCAAGCCCAACATGTTACAAATCATTGACCGGTTTACCACCGCAGCAGTGGACACTCGAAACCCCAAATAATGATTGACCGGTTTACCACCGGTATAATGCAGACATCCTCCGCCATGTTCGCAGTTCGTAAGAACTGTCGCTTATCGCCCTAGCCGATTTTGTCATCAAGTAACAATCAAGCAACAAACAACATTCAAGCAACACATTCAAGCACAAGCAATGCGAAGCGCGACGACCGAGAGCTTGGGGGTGTTCAGGAGACGGATGGCGTCTGTGACTGTGTCCACCGTGACGGCGATCTTGCCCTCGGGCTTCTGCATGAAGCGGGCGACCTTGCCCAGGGACAGAGGAGCATGGTTGGTGTTGCTCTGGTAGAGGCGACAGAGCACGATGTCGTTGAACTTGGCGTCTGTGGGGCGAGTCTTGATGAAGAAGCACGAGGGATATCGGCTAGCTATCACAGATGTCTTGCGGGCCGACAAAGCGGCGGCGGAANTTGCTCTGGTAGAGGCGACGGAGCACGATGTCGTTGAACTTGGCGTCCGTGGGGCGAGTCTTGATGAAGAAGCACGAGGGATATCGGCTAGCTATCACAGATGTCTTGCGTGCCGACAAAGCGGCGGCGGAAGCTAAGGAATCCAACTAACTAAAAAACAGCTACAGCAGCAACAACTCAACCATTCACGCGGCTATGACATGCAAACCAACGATTCGCCCCCCACCAATACGAGGTCCCANACCGATAAAATGCGGACATCCTCCGCAAACCAATTAATCCTGTTTGGGCTGTGCTCATCAGCACTTCGTTGCTTCCTATCCCAGTATAACATTTTATTGCTGAACTATTATCGATTCCAGTTGTATTAGACTACGTCTCTGGTGCGCAGGCTGCGCGAACGTCAACACGACTGAAAGAGCTACGGCAAGATGTTCACTCCTACGCAGGTCGGTCCGGCGTCGGAGCCGTCGCTGGCCACATTCTCAACGCACGAAGCCCGCTTCCGCAAGGCACGCGACGCCAACACGCTGGTGTTCTCGGTCCCAGCCCGCTGCTGCGGCCCGTGAGCCACGCATACGAGTAGCGGGACGCGCGCTGTTTACACTTGTTACTGGCCGAAGAGTGACGGCGATGCTGGCGTCCCATTGGAGACACCGGGAGAAGTCACGAGCACCCAAAGTCGCCGTCAGCTCTGGGCTCTCTTCAACGACAATTCAGCAGTGGTGCTACGTGGCGTAATAAAAGCACTGTGAGAATATGACAGAGGGCTTGCCGTCGCCCACATACACTTGCCGATGCAAGCATGGCTCGTCGAACCCGACCAAGCAGGTCCTAGGTGGCGATCAAACTGTAGGATAACGGGGTTGAAGCAACAACTGGAGTTTCTGATCGATTTCGGTTCATCCAGTGTCGGTGTCGAGGCTACTTCGTTCTGGGGTGTTTATCAGGCAGCACGACTCTCGTCGAGCTTCGCTTTTCCTTTATAACTGAATACACGTGCTTCTCTTATGCCCTCAACTTTACAATATATCACAGGGCAGTTCAGCAGATTTCCATGCAGCAAAATCATGTACTGCGATACAAACCAGCAGATCGGCCATTCGAGCGGAAGCCTCGGTTCCAGCGGAAAGCACAATCCACCGTTTCATTCCAGCGGAACTGCAGTACGCAGCCTTATAACGGTTGACGGTTGCTTTCTCGCTGTAACGTGTTACAACGAAGTTTGGGAGCTGGAACTCCCGGCGAAGGTCAAATTGTATTGATGACCGTAAAGCAAATTGTTCAGTGAGCTTATTGTACTAGTTCGCGGACTCACCCGCCTGCCGTCCCGGCAGTCCAGGGGGAGCCGTCCTTGTAGCTTCCGCTGGTTGCAATTGAATGCAACCAGTGGTAACAGCTGGCATGTCTTCTACTAGCGCAGCTGAAAGGTGCCGAGATGGTAGTCGAGATCTGCTTGAGTATGGTTGAAACAGAGCTCACCTCAACAGCGGTGGCTGCGGGTTAGAGAAGCTGATGTAAGGTGGTTATCATCACACTCGCAAGGCATTGTCACTTTGGATAAAGTACTCTACGAACTGTTTCGTCAGCGGAGCCATCAAGTAAAGCTGCTTTAACGAGCTCGCTGAACTTCGCTGAATTCGTCCACTCAGGGATACCGCGACCTCAGCACGCTGGACACGAGTCGCCCATCTTGATATCCCGTAGCAGACCTGCTGAGCTGCCGAAATACTTACGCTGGTGGCGAAAGTCCTGTCTGCGCGGAGGCTCGAACAGAATGGCACGCGTGCGTAATAGCCGAAGTTACCGCGACCTCACGCGATGAGCTGGATTCGCGATATGTGCCGTCGTGATTGCGTCCGTTGGTTATCCTTGAGCACACAGTTCCACCACAAGTAACAAGTACTGCTCACATCCACTTCGAGCAAAACCTCGAGCAACTCGGCAATGGGCAGATCCTCGATCATGTTGCTGCGTCCATCGCGAGCCCTCGTAGTGCCTGGCGTCGTCATGCTGGTGTATTTGATGCTTAATTCGATTTGTGTTATTTCGCCTCTTGTTTTCCTTTTCCACCGAGTCTCTCTTTGTCCAGGCCAAGAGTGGATGCAAAAGACTGCTACGCCAAGGTCGCTGTAAATGTTCCTCTAGTCTGACTGGGTTAACATTCGTTTAAGGTCGCACGAATGTTGTTCTAGGCCGACTGGGTCAACATTCACCATTTTTGGATGCAATGTGATAGTTTATAAAATGTTTTGTCGGTTTTGTTTGGAAACTGTAAACGACTATGTATTGGGGAATTACATATGTGGCCAATTATGTGCTCTTACAGGATAATCGAGGGTTCTCGGTTCGCCCTAAAACTCTGGATATAAAAATATCCAGAGAACTGAAAGCTGTAGCACGGAGCTACTTCAAGTACTTCAATATTATTAACGATGATATTTGGATTGGTCCCTCACTGCTGGCAATTGCCGATGGGTTGTGGCGAATCCGAGCTGCGCCGACGCCATCCCCTGTGAGCTCTGCAGGGGTTTTGGGCGCCAAAGGACCTCAAGGGGCCTGAACTCTTTAGGTCATCGTCGGCCGAGAAATCCTTTATGCTAGCCTAGCATTCCTGCTACTCTGTACCGGAATCGGTTCGAGAACAAGGTGAGTAAAACGGTGCGTTCCCTGGAATACAGCGGAAATCAACCTCCGAGCGTTCATGAAGACTGCGCCGTCTCGCATCAAATTGTTGCTTGCGTCAGCATTCGTGTGAACTTCTCGAAAATCTAGTGCCGAGTAAAGAATGTCTCTCGTACCGACTAGAATTGATAATGTCTATTATCCAAAGCTGAACATGACAGATACAAACAAAAAGCTGGGAAAAAATCGACGGTAAACGCCACAATCTCGAGAATGAAGACATTTACTTCACGAGTGGCTGAGATCATAATTTATTTCGCACCAAGCTTCTACCCTTTGGACGGTGGTTGGAGCGGAAGAAACTCCAGTTGTACGATGGTTACCAGTGCTGGTAGTGGGGTGAGCAAGCAGACAAAATCTTGCAATAGTGATCTAGTTCTCCAGGCGCTCCATTGGGTGTTTGCCCCGCTGATTGGTCTGAATGTCAGTCCATTTGTGATTTACATCGTACATGTACGTCGTAGCCGTTTCTTAGTTGTTGGTTTACGGCCCTGTTGTGGTAGTGTTTTCATCGAAGCCAGTCGAATTGAAAGCTGAAATCAGCGCCTGCATGCATGAATCAAAACACGTGAGTACCAAAAGTATTATCGAGCACAACACTCTAGCAGCACTTTACCAAAATGTTGCAACTCGTACGATAGCAAACACAGCATACTTCGTTCTGCACGAATTGAAACTGAGTTTCGAGGACGTACGCGAGTTGGTAGAGCGGCGAAAAGGCAAACTTCCGCTGCAAGAGCGAGTTCAGAGCCAAGAAGGTGCACAACTCCATTAACGAGAAGAGCAGCATATTCGCCACGGTGTCAGCACGCCAGATGTCGCCACCTCCTGGGAAAAACACACCGTTTGGTAGTGTTTGAAGCACCGACTTGTAGATGACCAAGATGATTGGAGTGACGCACTCAATATACTCGACCAAAGTCAAGTATTCACAGTGAAAAAGCAGTCCAAGTCCTTGGACAATTAGCTTCTTTGATCTTTCAGACTGCAAGTCTCCCGCAGGAGAAACCGAATTCCCTTTAGCAGCATGAACCACATCCTGGCCACTAGCTCGGTTCTGCCGCGTAATTATGACAGGATCAGCAGGTAAAGGGACTACCGAAATCCGCCGCGGTTGTTGTTGTTTGGCTGGTAGTGTAATTCTTTGACGGTGCAACGGTAGGGTTCTCGAGTTGTACACCTTCAACTTCTCAAGCTTTTGGAGAGCGTCAAAGCTCTCACTTGGAATCGGATGCAGACCACAGGCCCAGAGATGCACTTCTGGTACAGCACTCAAGCCAAAGCGTTTTGGATCGCGTGTGAGTAATCGTAACAAGCCCAGGAGGTTCGGAGGGCCTTTGTTGAGAGATTGCTGGTACACACAGGTGGAGTCCTCATTGCCTTGAAGCAAGTTGTAGATGAGCGAAGCTCTCGGAATTCAAAGACTTACAGCAGCAAATCTACCGCAATTGCTAGCACCGACAGCACGATGGACACCGAGTTAAACATACACACCGCCACGAAGAGAGCGCTGAAGAAGTCGACGCTAAAGGCCACGATTTGAGGCACGAAGTCCTCCAACTCGCGAACGGCATGGATCATAAACTTCTTGGCCCCGAATTTCCAGAGTGGCAAGACCAGAATCACGAAAACCTGGTATCTCGGTGGAATGAAGTTATACAGCACTTTCACGAGAGGGTACACCATAATCAGTATCTCGTGTGCTACGAGGAAGCTGTGAAAGCGTTGCATGTATGGGTAATGCGGAGAGTTGCGTCGGAAGGGTGCTGTGCCCAATGTAAGAACCAGCATGACGCTAACAACGATACCAGATGACAACCCTCCTCATAGCCACACAAATGGAACTGGAAACCCCATGAGGAGTGCTAGCGTGATGGACAAGCCAGTACATCCGGCGGTAAGACCACTGGCGATGGTCAAAATCTTGGCAAGTGTTAGAGGTAGTCCCACCACAAGACGTCTCAGCACCGACATCCCCACAACTACCAGAATTAAGGATAGCATGCTCAGTCGAATCCAAAAGACCCAGTTTGCAGCCCACCCTTCAGATGGTGGTCGCAGCGGTAGCACCTCGAGAACTATCATCGTGGCCAGAGCTGGCACTGGAGTGAGTATGCAAACTAAGACTGCATGAGTCGTGGAAGTGCTCTTGCAGTAGTGATGGAAACTCTCGAGACGTTCGATGGAGTATTTGCCTTGACGTCCCACTTGAATATCGCTCCACTTGCGATCCAGTTCATCCAGCAGCGAAGACATTTGCCGTCTGGATAAGTGCCTGTAGTACTAGACATTGGCTAGCCAGGTAGTAAATGCCATCTCTGCCAAAGTGTATCAAGCGGATGCAAACCAAGAATAGAGCCAAAGCTTGCGAGGTACTTCATTTGCTCCGACAAGGCTACCCATAATGCCGTTGGATAACAATACCCACAGCGCATAACCAAAATTGTGTTGTATAGCCCACCTTATCGTGTTTGTAGTCTTCGAACGGATCAATATCTTCTTGGTCTTGCTATAGATGCTGTAACTTTCATCTGTCGCTCATGTTGGTAGCTCTAAAACTGCGTGCGCTTGGTCAAGTGATGGCAAGTACTCTACACCGCAGTCTTTCTCGCAGCGTTGCACACAAGTAGTCTGTCTGTACAGATTCCCGGAGCATCGTCGTAAAAAATATCATGTAGCAGGTATTGACTTTCTAGACATGAGTACGAAACATTGCGTGATCGAATTGCACGATCTTAGTAGGAGAAGTACTTCGGAATGGGGATGACTACACGTACAATCGGAATATGCTGCACCAAAGGAACGGAAACTGTTTCCAGAACGTGGAAAAGCATAATTACGATGGACCATTCCGAAAGCAATAAATAAACATGCTTGTACATGTAGTGTTGAAACTGGCAGAATATTTCCCTCATAAAACGATGCTCACCAATATTGAGCAGTCAAACTCCCTTTCCGGTTAGTTCGATCTGAATGAAGCTACGTCAATTGAAGACTGAAATCCATACCTGCCACGTTCAGAAAAAAAATGCCTGCCAAACAATGAGATTAGTAATCCGTTGTAAATCTATCGCACTGACTACACCAGCTCGTACGGCAGAAGGGCCCATATTGTGAAGAATAGCTTCATTTGCACGAAAGGAAACTGACATCCGACGGCTGATAGGGTGGAGAAAACGCAAACTTGCGCTGCACAAGAGGCAATTTCCATCGTCCCAGATAGCAGAATATTCCTCACGATGCTTCTACTGGTGCTCCAGTAAAGTGGGACTGGAAGTAGTTGTTGTACAATTGGTACGTCACAAAAAAGATGAGCGAAGTTATGCACAAGATATACTCGAAAACTGAGAATCGAGTATTCGCAGTGGAAAAGCAGTTCCAGACCTTGAATGACTAGCTCCTTTGACTGTACAGGATGCTCAGACGCGTGTGCACTCAAAGCTCTTTGTAACTCTTGAACGGTAGGGCAGATCCTGTTAGCGCTACCAATACCCGCTGGCACCTCAAACTTTATTTGTGAGAGCAGTATAGTGAGTCCCGGGTGAACATCATGTAGGAAACGAACACAGGGCAATGCGGGTGGCGNGATGGTGTACGATGAACTCGTGGGGAAGCAGGCTTGGATACTGTGATCCACTACAAGCAGTCTACTTCTAAGGTGGCCGTAATGTTGTGTTTTCGTGGGTCTCGAGCTATGGCAAGAATCATCGTCGTGTATCCGTGACTGTCAGCTCGATCTCGTGAAGAATGACTGGAACGCCTTTATAGCAGGGTATTGATGCTGTTGGCATCAGTGTGAGCTCAACCAGTGGGTGGATGATGTCGAGTCCGATCAACAGCATCGAGGCAGCCATGGAGCGGGAGCTGAACATGCACACGGATACGAACAGTGAGCGAAATAAATCCACGACGAATACCATAATCTCGGGAAATGAAAGACTTTCAGATCGCGTGTAAATGCACAATGAACTTCTTGCTCCGGCCCAGAACAGTAGAGAATATTAATCAAAGAAAAGAGTGTAACCAGTATTTCGTGAACTACAATAAATTTTCCATTTGGGAGTGAAAAAGAGAAGTTGCAGCAAATGGCTCATTTTTAAGGTTAGCGATCCAGTTGGCCAACCCGTTTTGTGGGTCGAAGTAACTCTAGTGGTAGTACTGTGGAAGTGATTTAAATATGAATGACACACGAGCAATACGCTCGGATTTGAGGTCGTCCGACAGTCGTGATCCTGGCTCTCCAGTCGCTCAATCGAGTATTTTCCTGCCGCCCAACCTGAAGCTAATTGTACGCTTGGACCAGATCAGCAATTAGCTCTGACGTCCTTCGGAGGTGACTTGTTGACGGTGACCGTGTACCATCTTCTGCTGTCAAAGTGCTTGTTGTGGTAGAACTCGTGCTCAGCCTTGTGAATGGGGTCTTATCGTGAACTGGAGAAAACGCTTCGAACCTAATATGGTGGGAGGACTCGCAAAAATAACAATTTTTACTTCCTAAGATTGAGCAAGCGTACGCATGTGAAATCATCGGACACTAGATATCGCTTTAGCATTTCGCTGAACACTGATGCTACGCTTACCTGCACGGGTAATGACTGAGGCGTCGTAGTATTTGTTTTCTCGATCGTCCACATGAGGGATTATAACTATTAACCTTTAGGTGTAGTGGGCAGGTCTGCCTGCAGTCGCACTGCAATCACGTTGAAGGCTGCGGTGGAACTTGAGTTGGCGTTTTATCCACTAAACCAGCCACACCCTGGTCTAAAATGTCGTTGATGCTCTTTAGGTATGGACTTCAGTCTTCGCTGCGAATGGCTTCGAGATATTTCACTTCCAAGCGACCGAGTCGAAGCTCTCAAAGCGTTGGAAGCGCTGGAAATTTAAACCTCCCGAATCCACCACCAAACTGAAAGTAGGTCGCGTCTGTGAGATCGAAAATATGGATTGTGCAACATATCCAATGCATTACATGTACATGTATCCTATCGTGTGCATGATCTATGGGCTGGCGATTGAGCCAGCAAAGTGGGAACCAAGCGCGGTCAGAGCGATTTTACTGTTTGTGGTGCTCGAAATGGCCTCCTCGGGGAGCAAGGGCGTGGGGCTGTCGTTACACGAGCAAGCACTTACAGTCGTTGCAGTCGCTATCGTCACTACAATCAACTGAAGCGGGACTGGAAACCCAATAGCATTCTCCACCACAATGGACCCAGTCTACTAGTAGGAACCACTGCTGACATTGCTAGCACCTTCCTAAAGGTTTCGGGACCCCAGCCTCTTTGTCTTATCACTGTTAATCCAAACGCAGACAGCATGAAGTCCGTTATGGCCAAACGAATCCAGAAAACCAATAGACAGTCCAAAAAGGTAGCGACTCCATTATCGTTGACGAAGGAAGCCCTGTGAGCACTCCATTCGACAAGTGGTAGTTATTCACAATGAAATAATAGCTCTAAGCGTTGGACGGCCAACTTCTTTGATATACCTGCACCCACAACTTTGTGACCAACATGGTTGTCGTTAGTCTCTAAAAGAAGTCCGCAGATTTCATCGATGGAGCAACAGGTTCTGGCATCGCAGACACAACACGAAATTGGTTTATCGTCAGATTTTGTTGTTGTTGTATTGTGTTACTGCCGTCTTACGACTGCGAAAGGTTTATCTTCAGACTTGGCGTTCATTCGGCCTTCAGATGCGCCTGACCTTTGACGGATGCCGAGTTGAACACGCACACCGACACGGAGAGCATGCCGAAAAAATACCACGCTGAAAGCTACCATTTCAGGCACGAACTCCTCGATGGCTTAAGTATAACAGCGCATGACATGAAAGTCTTAGCTCCAAACTTCAACAGCGGCATCGCTAACGTCGCGAGTCCTCGATATTTGTTGGAACCAAGTCGTAAAAGGCTTTGAAAAGCGGATAGAACGCAACCGGTGAACCGCACGCGATGAAAAAGCGGTAGAACCTCGGGATGAACACGGTATCAGCAGAGTCTTGGACCACGTTGGTGATACTAATCCAGGCTTCCAAGCCTGGGAGGCTTGTAACCTGGATATCTGCTCCAATTATCTAGTGCGATCAAAATTGTCATGTTGAGGTCATAAACTCTGAATTTCTTTCTTTCTCTCAATAAATAGCGAGTGTTTAGGGGGAGTACCGCGTTTCAGGGGTGGGTAATTGGCTTGAGTAAGGGGGTTGCGGCTCCCTGTAGGTGGGTTCTTCATAGTGCAGTTAGATGTGCGCCGTGTAGACGAACTGCTTCGTGGTCGACAGCGGCTGCGCTGTCGGCTGACTGGGCGAGATGACGACCTCGTGCAGCTCGAGGTCCTTCGGTCTCCGGCCGCCGCCCGAGCTTTGCACTTTGATGGCCACGAGGATCACAACCGCTGCGGCCGCGACGCCCGCGACTGCGGCAATGGGGACTCCGGCAGTGGCGGCGGACGGCGAGTCCGTGAGGTGCCTGGCGTCGGCAGCGAAGACTGTGGAGAGCAGCGCCGCGACGGCGATGAAGAACGAGAGCGAGAGCTTGGACGCGAGCATGTTTGAAGGAGGCGGGGGGAGAAGGTCTGGAGTGTCTTCCAACGCAACGAGAAATGCAGAATGGCGATGCCGAGAGATGTTGCGCCTTCTGCCTGCGTTCACATCAACAGTCTTGGTCCATCGTGGCCAGGAACGTTCCCGACACGCGTTGTATCAGATCGAGTGAGGTGACTTAGCGCTTGTATGCCCGCGCATAGTTTGCGGATTACTGAATTAGGTTAGGAGCGCTTCCCGAGATCGGGGTTTTGCGGCCGCCATGGATGGCGTCTTTGCTGGGCGCCGTCCCATTGAGATATGAGGTGGTTGCGTGCGTGCCTCGATGGCAGCGGCCGCGAGTTCCAACGCTCGATCGACCGCGGCGGCTTTCTTCCGTCCAGATTTGGGCCGCTCAAGGCAACTACAACGCCCGCTGTGCAAACTCTATAATGGGCGCGAGATGTGGCACTGACTCGCTGCAACGGCCGAGTTGCTGCGGCCGTATATAGCGTCGAGACGGAGAAGGCCAGGACAAACCCGAGAATATCGGGCCACCATAATGGTGGCCCAATATTCTGGCACTCTGCGGGCGGGCCACGATGCGCTTCGCCCCGGCGCTCCACGGCGGAAGACAACAAAAGCGGGGCACGGGCAGCTGCAGCTCGCAATGCGGCGCCTTTGCCTTCAACTGGAGTCCTGCCTCACTTTACTATGCTTTCCCTCGCGGCTGAGCGGATCCCTGCATCTTCCCATGGCGATGCAGAGGACCAACATCCGCGTGAGTCACGCCGGCCTCTGCGTGAGGAGACCTCCCGACGCACCGCGCGCTGTCGGCCGGAGATCGGCGGGGGCGGCGCTGCGGCGGTGAAGGCTATTAGTCTGCCATTGCCAGCATTGCGGTCGCCCTTGTTCGCCTGCAGGTATCCGTGATGGCGGGTGTGGAGAGCGCGTCTGTGTGTGCGGGCCCAAAGACAAGATACGTTTAGGTGGTCGACCCGCGTCCGGATTAGATGGTGGGACAGCACACATTGCAGGGTAGATTTAATATTGGTACTCTTATCTACGTCCGGATAACATTTATGTATTGATTACCGAAGGTGAGATTGCCAAGCACAATTTCGTCTGGGGGTAAACTTCCTGTTGAGCGCGAGGCTCGGGCTTCGGCACTTGATCCTTCGAGGCCGAGGGCTCTGAGCCCAGGACTTGCATCCTAGCTGATCAGATCGCTATGCCATGCATAGTATCCATAGCGCAGCTTGACAGAAGCGCAGCAGTGAAGCGAAGTTGGCCACCTATCTCGTGCCCAAAGGTAGATACACCCAAGATGCAGCCCGCGGCTCTAAGGGCTTGATGAACCTGTAGGGCGCTAGGCAGATCAACTTGGCCACTAAGGCAGATATCGATCAATACCAGTTCATTGGAAGTGGCCACCAAGTCGAGAGGCCTATCCTTGCAAATATACGGTGCAAAATACTCGGGTGCATACCTACCAGGCCAAGAACTCTGAGCGAGGATCTGAAGCCAAATGTCTGCATCTTCAAGGTAAAGCATGAAAACCATCGCCTGCTCCAGTATTGCCGTTTGACACATCCACTTCACCGCAGCATCAGCTGCAGCCCTTGGCTTCGGCAGGGATTGGAGAACTGGCAAAGTTTTCGCCGTTGACAGCAACTTCTGAGCAGCGTACATGGGACTTCGCGAAGTTTTTTCGTGCCACCTTTTCTTTTGTTATCATACGGACTGGTAAACGCAATAACTCAATCAGTTAGCTGCGAATGCAAGTAGAGCCTCTGGAATGCGAATACTATTCGAAATGTGAACCGGGACATGGGGAAATTTGAGCCAGCAGGGGGGCACGATCACTGAGCTCCTTCTTCATACCTATATGTCTGATATTCAAATGCATCGTAAAGTGCTGCTGCGCACCAACTAATGACTACACTGGTGCGAGAATACATATCTCGGTTGAACCAGAACAATTACGTGGCGTTAGGGAGAGCTAAATTACGTTAATGTACCTCACTTCAAAAAATGAAATGAACCAGAACCGATGTGCAACTGGGTCATCAGACCAAGTACTCCCATGGAACAGATCGAACGTCTGGATCATCGCTGCAGAGCCGCAGCCAAGACCCGTGTTATATTAGTGTGCATCCCCGCGCCCGTACCTTCAACGTTTAATATCGATCGTAGTCGGCTTCCCCGCGCCGCTCTTGCCGTGGTATTACCCCTATCAGATAGCATGATGATTGTTCTCACGTTCGGTATCGCTCCATTCACAAGTTTCCATCCCTTCCGTCCGCTAATGATAAGACTTCACAACTTGTTGGGTGGTCACAGTTTGCTGTTTACGAACTACTGTACCCGTTATTCAGAGTGCTATATGGTGTCATTCCCACACAGTCAAACATTTGCTCTGCTATTTTTCTCACTGAGAGAAATAGCAGCGCAAATGTTTGACTCAGAGAGACTATCACTATGGAAGTTGGTACCCAAGGAGTTTATGGTCGATTCAACACCGAACTAGAGCGCTGGCGTACCAGTTCTGTTCATTGCTTTGGCATCATTTATTTAGCTGTTGTTTTTGTAGATTCGAACTCCAGGTCCATGCTACCGCTGGCGAAGTTATGTTGTGGCTATAGTCCTGAATTGGTTGGGTTGGCGTATCTGATTCTATCAGACCGACATTCCTGTACCACAAAGCTTTACCAGAAGTGCGACTTTGGGCCCGCACTCTCTACTAATCGAGGAACTCGTGAAATAAAGCATTGGACACATTGGGCTAACACAACTTTAAAAACTATAATCTATCGGAACAACTATGTAAAAAAAAAGATGAAGGTCAGAATCTCGTTTCCTGTATACGTATTGGAAACGCAGTTCAAATTCGTGCAAATGAAGTCATTTTCGCAACATATTTGCTGCGGCACGAACTTTGCTCAATTTGATCGGGTCTCATTTTTTGCAAGTACTATTACACTTCATTGATGTTATTGTTTTGCTGGCTGAGACTTAACCTTAGCAGTCAGGTCGTGGGGCTTCGCGCCCTGAGGCTCTCCAATGCGGCCGGCGTGCGTTACGAAAATCCAATTCTTGTTATTGGATGCAGCGCTTAGTGCAATAGCACTCGGTCTTCATCTCGGGGAGCTCGATCCCAGATTATCTCGTAGCAAACTGCTGTAGCAGGAAGTCATGTACTTTCATCAACCGAGCAGTAGCGCTGCATGCAGCTCGTCACCGCCAACAGGCCGTTGCCAGTCATTGCGCCAGTCGCTGCCGGCCGTCTGTCGATCGCTGGGCGGCGACTCGCCGCCCAGCGATCGCGACATACACGTTGCCTTTGATGGGCAAGTTGCCGTGAGAGCCAGTCCCGCGAGTACCGTGGGTGTCAGGCGATCGGCTCGCCAACTTCTGCATCAACATCAATGAGCTGCGCTGACGCGGGCGCGGCTTCAGCGAGCGAGCGAGTGGTGCGGGCAAGGCGACGCCTTCGCGTCGGCGGGAGCTCGACACCGGCCATGCGGTGCCGTCGGCTCGGCGGGTAACTGAGACCATCGCATTGTCCAGCGATTGTCTCGTCAGGTGACGACAGTGGGACCCTGACTGAAGCGCCATTGGATTTCTCCGTACGGTACGCGCCGTCGACGCAACTTCACCCTGCGACTGCGACAACACCCGCACTGGCCAACAGCGAAGGCGGCGCCGCCACCACGCGCAAAATCCAGCTACATATCGCTCGCTCAGCGCGGGCAGAGGCTAGAGCGGCGACAATGTTTGCATCCATTTCACCGCTTTTCGAGGAGGGGAAGCGCGACCGGTACAAAGCCGGGCCGCAACAACTTCAACTTGCGGAGCAAACACGACCCCGATTATTGGTGTACAAGTACTGGGCTCCAGCAGCGCGCCGTTGAAGGCTGTGTTTGCCGCTGTCGACGCAGCTACATCGCCCACTAGGATACGCGGTGCTATTGTGGGGGGGGGGGGCNGGGGGGGGGGGGGCTAGACAACGCTAGCAGCAACGCTGTCCGTGCCCTAGCGGCTCGCCAAGCCTGTGAGAAAAGCGAGCCAAATTTCCGGATCGCGTACTGTAAATTTCCGGATCACGTGCTGTATCGGCGTCATGATGGGCCTTACAAATTGTAATTTACAAAAAGGCAAGATCGCATCCACAATGCGAGCTTTTGTGGACTACAGATACGGCAAGCGTCAATTGTGCTGAGAGCGCTGGCAGGCCGTACGCCATCCAGCTCGCCGCTATGCGTCCGAAGCTTGAGAGCGCAGCCCTCTCAGCCATATTGCATTTTGCGCAGCGAGAGCGACTTCCACTCGACAACTCGAGTCTCAACCACTAAACCAAGCCAACCATTCATACAGCGGCGATGAAGGTCTCGACCATCGCGATGTTCAGCCTGACGGCGCTACTGGCGACAGCGGCCGCGGTGGAGGAAGCGGTCACGCCGTGCCCGACCACGACGGCGCCGTACTACGACGAGGACCTGGGCTGCTGGGCCATCAGCGTGGTGCACGACGCCACCTACTGCATTGGCGGGCCCATCTGCAGCGGCTCGGGCGCCACGCCTGCCGGCACGCTCTGCCCCGTCAAGGGCGACGTGGCCATCGCCGACTGCCACTCGTACCTGGAGAGCTACGCCGGGGACGACAGCTGCGTGTTGCCCGAGGACGCCACGTGCCAGGTTGTCAAAACCGGCGCATGGGGCTGCGTACTCTCGGACTTCGCCACACCGGCACCGACCACCACCACCTGCGAAGGTGAGTGCGAGGAGACCACGCCGACCACGATGCCGTGTGCCACCAAGACGACGGAACCGACCACGGTGATGCCCTACCGACCAGCACCAAGGCTCCGACGCCAACCGCGACGATGAAGCCTTGCCCGGCGTGCACCGAGGCACCAACTCCGACCACGACGCCTTGCTCGGGTTGCGCCCCACCGCCTAGCACTTCGACGCCGTGCCCGGGCTGCACGAATTCGCCTAACACGCCGACCCCGAAGACGCCGTCACCGACGCACTGCACAGGATACAACTGCACCAGCGGCAGTGGCTCCTCCGGCAGCGGTAGCTACGTGGGCAATAGCACGCTCAGGGCCGACACAGCCTCCGACTCGTCGTCGTCGTCCAGCGCCGTGTCAGCGGGTCTGATTGGCGCCATCGCAGGAGCGGCGGCAGTGGTGGCCGTCATTGCAGGCGCGGCCATCTACAAGCAGTACACCAAGAAGCTGGACGAGAAGGAGGGCCGCGACGACTACAAGGTCGACGTGGTGACGCCGTAAGCGCGCGAGGGCGAGGTGGCGTACGACAACTTGTCGTACGCCAAGAGGGGTTGTCCGCCGCATTGAGTCTTCTCTAGCTTTGTTGCCATTTTTTTCTATTGAGCGCCGAGAGCTAGCAGCGCCAGTAGCTTCATCTTTTCTACGAATAATCACAAGCGGACGGTCTCCAATCTTTTTGCATACTGAAGTCAAGTCAAATTCCTGGAAGTTTCCGTGATATTTTGACAAGCTACTTTGTCGGATCCCGTATGTGCAGTTAGCAAATGAACGCTTTTCGTGACCTTGTGCATCCACATCGCGCAGCTGTTGGACGGCAGCGCGCTGCCAGCAGCGCACTGCTGGATGCTCGTCCGTCCTCTGCAGGCAACATTTACTTCACGCTCTGGCCCACACTTCGCTCGCGTGCGCACGCATTGCCGCAACCCGTATGATAAAATGGCAGCACCTCATCCCCTTGTGGTCTGGATCAAGGCACCGCAAGTTGCCTTTTTGCTGTTTGTACAGTACCCCGTGGCGATTGCCAGTCAGCGAGAACAACTCGCCAGATTCCAGCACGCTCTCATTCTTCATTTTGCAGCGAAGGCGACAGGTTTCCGCACTCGACATCTCGAGTCCTCCCTCTTCGGCAACTGGCACCAACTACAGCAAACGCGATGAAGGTCTCGACGCTCTCCAGCCACGGCCTCGCAGCTGCTTTGCTGCTCACGGCCGCGGCCGCCTACGAGGCGAGCACGCCGGCGCCGACCACCACCGCGCCCTGCTACGACGAGGAGCTCGGCTGCTGGCCCGTCAGCGTCGAACACGACGCCACGTACTGCATCGACGGCCCGATCTGCAGCGGCTCCGGGCCGGCCCCGGCCGGCTCGCTCTGCCCCGTCAAGGGCGACGCGGCCATCGCCGACTGCCACTCGTACCTGGCCAGCTACACAGGCGGCGACGGCTGTGTGCTCCCCGTGGACGCGACCTGCCAGATCATCCACACCGGCGCCTGGGGCTGCGTCATCCCCGGCAGCAGCAACCCCACGCCCGCCCCGACCAAGTATGGCAGCCCCACCCCGGCGCCGACCAAGTACGGCAACAGCGGTGGCAATGGCGGCAGTGGCAACGGTGGAAATGGAGGAAATGGCAACGGTGGCAATGGAGGAAATGGTGGCAACGGAGGAAATGGCGGCAATGGAGGAAACGGCGGCAATGGTGGAAACGGAGGCGGCGGCGGCGGTGGTCAAGGGAGCGGATCGTGGGCACCTGGCAACGGCAGCGCCGCGGGCAATGAGACAGTCTCATTGGCGGTGCCGGGCACGGAGGCGGCCTCGGCCGGCGGAGTTTCGGCGGGCGTGATCGCCGCGATCGCCGCGGCGGCGGCGGCCGTGGCTGCCATCGCCGGCGTGGCCATCTTCCGCCAGCACACCAAGAAGGTGCGCGAGGAGGAGGAGGAGGCCATGACCATGGTGGACGTCGTGACGCCCTAAGGCGGCGAGCTCTTCGACGGCAGCGTCGACAACATCCGCAGCGAGGGTGATCGCGTCTGCTGCCTCGGTTTTTATTTGAGCTTTTGAGTTTTTGGCTTTGGGCTGGCATTTCCTCAGTAAAATGCACCTTCACTTTCCCCGATACTTTTGTCGCATCAAGTGTGTTTGTCGCAAGACGTAATCGGCTACATGTAAATGTAGCTGAAGATACAAGATACCGCACTGACAGGCATTCCTCAGGTTGCGTATTCTCCGCACGGTTGCATCGAGTGACTGCCATCGCGCCGTCGCCAAAGAGCATTACATGTACGCCTACGGAGGCGTCGAGAGCGGCAACACCCGTGCCAGTGGCTTCAATATGGCGTCACGCCGGCCAAATCTTCAAGGAGGCCGCCGTGCACGAGTCGTGCAGAAGCCATAATCCGAGTTTGTCTCGCGGCGGGCGCCATCAGTGATCGCCAATGGCCATCATGGCCGTCTCTAAGCCATTCGAATGGAGCTGCTAGCGGCCAGCACCGAAGCTGAAGCTGGTGAAGGCTGCTGCGACGATCGCCATGGAGACGATCGCCATGGAGACCGACTAGCTCGCCGGCGCTATCTATCTCAGAGACGTTGCTGCGAGTCGTCTATCAGACGGACACCATGTCCTTCTCGCCCGATCATCGGGCTCTCTCCCCATCCCTTCTACCTCGCACATCTTTCTTCCTCCTCGGTCTCCGCCGTCCATTCTCGAATTTGCAGCGTGAACAACAGCAGCAAGCAGCTTCAAACAGCCTCTCAAGCCAACATCGCCGCAGCAGCAACACACACACACACACAGCCAAGTATGAAGACCTCGACGATCGCGACAATGGCGACGGCGCTCCTGGCGGGCACGGCGGCAGCCAGCAACGTCACCGCGACCTCGGGCTGCTGGGAGGTGAGCGTGGAGCACGACGCCACCTACTGCATCGAGGGCCCTATCTGCAGCGGCTCCGGCCTCGAGCCCACGGGCTCGCTCTGCCCCGGCGAGGGCGACGTGGCCTCGGCCGACTGCCACGACTACCTGGCCAGCTACGTCGGCGAGGGCTCGTGCGTGCTGCCCGCGAACGCCACGTGTCAAGTGATCCAGACCGGCTCCTGGGGCTGCGTTCTCTCCTCGGGCGCCAGCGCCAGCGGCGACGCCGGCGGTGACGTCGGCAGTGGCAGCGCCTCCGTCAACGCCACAGTGCTGGCCGCGGAGGCTGCCGCCTCGGCCGGCAGCGTGTCGGCTGGGGTCGTCGGCGCCATCGCCGCTGCCGCCGCCTGCGTCGCGGCCGTGGCCGGCTTCGCGCTGTACAAGCAGCACCAGAAGCACTCGACCGAGGCGGCCGAGCGCGCCCGCATGGAGACGTTCGTCGACGTCGTGACCCCGTAAGGGGCCGCACGGGGTCGACGCAGAGGCGGTAGGTCGCCTACGGTCTGTTACGCTTGGACGCGTCTCGATCGAAGAAGGCCGTCGGGTTGGATGATGCCGTGTCTTTCTTTCGGCTTCCCAGCAGCTTAGTATTTTGTCGCCTTCTTCGCCTATTTTGGATCTTTTTTTTTATCAATACGACGCACATCGTGAGCTCAAAGTGGCGAGTATTGTTTTTCCTGCTGTGCAGTGATATCATTCCGCTTGGCATGCAACACGCACGAACATGGTGTGGACTTGAGTACTACGGAAATACTAGTACTACTACATGGTATGACGGGGCTGAGATCTCACAGGTGTCAATTTGCTCTACGACGTCGGGCATGTGAGTCAGCATTGACAAAGAGCGTGACACCGAGACCAATGCGTGGCGCCATGGCGCCATCATTGCGTACTTCCATCACATCAAACGAATTTCTCCATTTTTGCGAACATGTTTCGCGAAAATGAAGAATCTCAACCAAGAAATGCCGAGGACTCAGCCGGGGACTTGGAGCTTGTAAACGAAGCCACGCTTCATGCAACACACGCTTAACGCCTAATTATTGCCATTACCAGTTGTGCATTCAACACTGTTGTTACTTGGAAAATGCCTCCAAGGTCTCGACAATCCTAGGAAACGGCCTAGTCGTTTCAAGTCCACAAGGCATGTTGGCATATTAGGATTTTCCTGTATGGATAGTCTCCTTATAAAGCTGCTGCCTGCTTTGGCCAGCAGTTATTTGGCGTAGTATCGTCGTCGTATCCAGCAGCTCCTTCACGGCGTCGTCACCATCGTTATCTTGTGTGGTATCGTTGGGACAACGTTCTCGGCGGCAGTCAAGATTGTTGCGACGGTCGTGGTCTCATTTCGCGATGCCTTGACGATGGCTGTCGCCTCGTTTACCAATTACGAGCTGCTGTCGTCGGGTGCGGCCTCGCTGATCGCATCGACGTTATTTTGTTCTTTGTAGGTGGTGGTGGCTATTGTGCGGTTCTCGACCACGGGGAAAGCTGCAGGAGGCTCGGATGTCTGGCCGTTTTATCTGGACTTGAGCAACGCGCACAGTATTGAAGTGAACGGGAGCTTCGTGGCTTGGAACAGGAAGTTCGAGTGAGACCGAGGCAAAATAGAAAATAGCATCTGTGGTGTTATTATGTAGAGCACGACCTCAACAATTAAGGCCTTCTTGCCTGAGGAACTTTCCCTGGGCTTGCAAACGTGCTGCATCTTTTGTCGGCTTCAAATTACACAGGCGTCTCATATCACAAGTAGCTGGGTAACAGTATAATCGAACGCTACATGTTGCAAGGTTGCTGCAGCTGTGGTACCACAAAGTGGAGCACAGACAAATGGCTAATAAGATCATTCACCCAATGGATAACTCACCGCCGCTGTTTCCGCCATAGATCCAGCTACCTTTTTCCCCCTATGCACACTGCTTCCTGCTACGAAACACTTCTAAAACTATATACCGCTCTCCACCACGTCAGTTCTTGAGCGTCGCGCGCGACTTGAACGCCTCATAGCGGCACTGTGCAAACCCCATATAGTCAAAGTCGATCGTGGACTGCGACGCCTGGATGTAGCCCCAAATGGTCCAATACAAGTGGGTCGCCAGCGAGTACGTGTTGGCCTCCAGTCGCAGGCTCTCCACCTCGTTCTCGCTC
>LGTU01001646.1:0-18848 GCA_001314425.1 Phytophthora pluvialis | reverse complement strand
GTGGTCAAGTGTCCTCGCTCCGGTCAAGCCCAGCGTGCTCACTCCCTCCTCTTCGTCCAGCCTCACGGTGTCCAAGATCCATACCTTACATCAGGTTATTCTTGATAATAGTGAAATCAAGTCATTTTTTGTCCCAAAGTTTGTCGCGGTGTCAAATCCGGTTCGTTGTATGCCAGCCTGTAGAAGCCCTGCAAAATCTAGATCAGCGTCACATGTCGCCTATTGCCCTATCAAATAGGAGAAATATATATAAACAGCGTCCTCTAGCTCTTCCTTGAAGCCGAGCTACAGCCGAAAATGTAGGTGTCCCAAAGCTTTTGTCGCGGAGTGACATATACACTTGGTCCCCAAGTGCTGACGCCGTATCGTGGTGCTCGGTACCATCTCAAATAATTTGCTGAAGGCCGGAACGGGAAAGAGCTCTTCAACATGCACCTCCGAAGGCACGGAACGTAGTTGAGCGTTTGATCGGGTGTCTTCAGCGACGGTTTTGAATTTTTCGGGCCCTATAGAGTGTGAGTTTGTAGTTTGTAAAGCAATTGTCTTTGCATGCGCCTGCTTGCATAACTTCATCCGACGTCACGACAATGCAGATATGGCAGAGAACATGCAAGACGAAGGTGAGAGCGAAGTTGAATAGGAGATTCCTGTCCAAGAAGCCGAACTACCTTTTGACCAGGCCTCCTCCAATTCAGTATTATAGTACTGAATTGCCTGTCAAGGTTTGCAATAGAAGTAAGGGCAATATAGCAACCAGCGATAATAAATACGGCCGCAAATACTGCAATGCTGTGTTAGTGCTCCGACTCAAGCCAGCGGAAGCCAACGTCGTGACATCCCACATGTTCCTGCTTGCGCGAAGAAACATAATGAGTTTAAAATTCGCCGACAGCATACATATACGCTGCGGTGTAAGCACAAGCTTGCACTGCTAGAAACATTTCTCGCATGCATACGACGTCGGGAGCTGCTTTAACAGCTCACTGTAGGTAGCACCATCGGCTTGCTTGGTACATTTGCTTAGCCCGGCACGGAGAATCTGGGTCACGTAGTCTTCTTCACGTACTTTTCGCTTGCTTCCACACGTCGTTACCTCAAACCTCTTTACGGTAGCATTCTCTGCGCTTGAAAGAGCACCACCATGATGACCTTGACGACGGTCGACTCGAACACGGGAGAGTGTACAATCTTGGCGGTCGGCTTCAGCTGTTCACGCATGCAGGGATACTCGACAACAACAGAGTCAAACAGCAGGCGGACATCGGCCAAGTCGATCACGTCGCACTACAGCTTCTTGGTCACGCTTTGGAACTTCTTCATGTGCTCGAGTAGCACGAGAAGCTTGCGGTGCGACGCTCCGGTATGCATCAGTTCCTCCACGGCGTGCACGGTCTTGATTTGGGGGCCAGTGCGGTCATATCGCTGGAGCATTTCAAAGCTCGAACTCCATCTCGTAATATTCATTTTGACAGGGTGTATACTGATCGACTTGGTAAGCTCGGCGAAGTTATTCACCTGGCTTAATTTTGACATCAGAGTGTTTACGTTCGCTAGTATCTGCTCAAACTCGACGATATACTTGTTGACCGCCAAGTTGAAGCGGTGGCTAGCGCAGCCAACCAGGCGGACACCGAGTGTTCCATACAACGAGAAATGTAGAAGTAAATATATCGAGAGTTAGCTCGGCCTAGGGGTTCCTACGGCACAGCGGATGTCAGGAGTCGTGTGTTTCATAACTGCAGCGACGGATGCCAGCAGTCGTGGGTTTCGCAGCCGCTGCAGCCCTCGCGGTGCCTTGCAACGGCACCTTGAGCGGTTGCAGCTACACAGCGTGTAGCACTTCCCCCTCCCGGTGGTCACGACGCGACGTCGAGTCCGTGAGCTTCAGCTAGTTGGCGAGCAATGCTTTCAGTAGCATATTCGGCGAAGAACGCTTTGACTGCCGTGGGCACATCCTCCAGCATTACCTGTACTGGTTCCCACGAGTCCTCTAGCTCACTCAGGGCTCGCCATCTCACCAACAAGTTGTAGCACTTTGCTTCCGCGTCGTACGACGCGCGGAGAAACTTCAACACCACGTGCCCTTCACTGTTGTGTGCCGCGTGATGCATCGAATCCTCCGAAATCTCTAAAGAGCTGTCACTATAGAATCTCAGGCGACTAGCGTGAGCTTCTCTTTCGTCCCCGGTCACAATGTTCTTGATCTTGAAAATCCAATTGGACGTCGCCGCTGTGACTTGAGCCGGTCCGTACCATCGCACGCTAAGCTTGTCACGTGAATGCGCCCACACATCTGCGTACACCACGTAATCACCTACTTCGAGTTGAGCCATACGGTTGCCTTGCTTCTGTCCTCTAGTGTGCCGTCCGCGCGCGCGCACTTTGTTGTTGGTCTCAATTATACCATGCGCTTATGCATCTGATCCAATGCAGCTTGGCGTTTCTCCAGCTGTAGACGATTTTTAATTTCTTCTAGAGTAGCTGGCGTCGCCGACTGAGGAACCGCAATTGGATCCAAAGGCGACATGGCTTTAATACCAGTCATCGCAGTGACTGGTGCCACACCTCCGAGAGAGTNCAGGTGCTCCAGTGCTTCAATCACACGATTCTTGAAATGAGTTCCTTGATCGCTCACCCAAGTGTGACAGACGCCGAAACTAGCAAACCAGTCGATCAGTGCGACGTAAGTCGTGTCTCCTGTAGCAACTTCACATGGAATCAATCAGACAAAATGTGAAGCGTCATCCTTGACGACCAGTACATATTCTGCACCACTAGACGACTTGCCCATGTACAGATAGTCTCAGTGAAGGACTTCGTTGGGTTTTTCTCCGTGGATCGCTTCTCCAAGCGGTCTGGGATTTGGTGTGCCACCTGACACACTTGCGCAATGCAGACAGCGACACACAAACAGCCGCACATCTTTCTCGAGTGTGTTCCATACAAAATGCTCACGAATTGTAGACAGCGTCACATCCACAGATCGGTGTCCTGCCGCGCCAAAATGACCAAGGAGGCACACTCGAAGCTGCAGATCGGACGCTGAGTCCGGTAATCACAATCTTCCACTGCTGTAGCGGCAAACCTGCGTTGTGTCTTTGCGTACACCGGGTGGAGGCCGTTTTCTTCGCTGCCTCGCTTTGATGACCTCAATCGTTGGCCACTCAAGAGATGAGTCGAGCTGCGAGGATTTTGGGAAGATGGTACGACGAATCGCGCACACCTTGGTAAAAGATGAACCCCATCGGCTGAGAAGATCGGCCCACACGTTATCATTTCCAGCGATGTCATGTATTTCATACCAGAATCCCATCAAAATCAAGCCCCACCGACGCAACTTGTCTGCGGTATACTTGGGAGCCGAAGCCATCGCCGTAGTCGTAGTCGTAGCAAATATGAACCGCAAATTCCGGTGATCGGTGAAAGTAAAAATCCATCCGCACGCTGGACAAGGTAATCAGCTCTCTTGCACGACTCCACAATTGCGTACTCTTCTTTTTCCACAATGGCCCATCGTTTGGCAGCACCTGAAAATGTGCCACTTAACATCACCAGGGGCTCATGATGTTGTTCACTAAATTCTCGCTTCAGATGATCTTTTGGATCCTGCGTGGTGGCGGCGCCCCAGTGTAAATCGCTAGCGTCGCAGAAAACACAAAGTCGCTTCTCGGGACCAGGATGAGCGAGTTGTAACGGGTTCTTCAGAGCTCCACGACATGCTTCCAAACACCCTTCCTCCTCTGCTCCCCATCCGATTTCAGCCAACTTGACTCCGCTCACGTTGGTTTTCTTGCGCCCACCTCCAGCCCCGTAGACCTTTTCCGTGAAATAAGTCAGAGGTTCAACGAGCTTGTTATAGGCCGGAATCGACATCCTCATCCAGTTTAAAGCACAGACAAACTGCTGAAGATGCTGACCAGTGACTGGCGATGGCAAGGCTCGTAAAGCTGCGATCCGTTCAGGGTCATGCTTGANGTGACTGGCGATGGCAAGGCTCGTAAAGCTGCGATCCGTTCAGGGTCATGCTTCACCCCGTCGCCAGATACCACTCGACCACACCACTTAGCCTCGCGCATGAAGAACTTGCTCTTGCGGGGATTTAGTTTTAAACCGCGTTTCGCACAAATTGTCAGGACTTGCCGCAGCAGATCAAGCAGCCCGTCTGCGGTAGAAGAGTAGCCTAAGAGATCGTCAATCCAGATTAGCAGTCCTTTGTTGTGAACGTCCGCAAACATGATTTGTACGGTCGACTGCACATGCGCCACGCTATTCGTTCCCCCCATGAGCACTCTGGTGGGTGTAATAACACCTTCTTTAGTGAGAATTGAGTAGATTTCCTGGCACGAAGGCGCAACACCAAACTGCCAGAAGCTCTGCAAAAAATCAAGATTGAAATAAAAATGGGCACCGCGCAGCCTGTCGAACTCCGCTTCGAGAATAGGCATCGGCCACGCAGTGGGCTCCACCCCCTCATTAGCTCCTCGAACGTACACCGTCATCCGAAAGGTCCCCAGACCGGGCTTCTTGATTATCAATGGCGGAGAGCACCAACGGCTCGATGGATTCCTGTAACAAAGACCTGAATCAAGAAGATGATTGACGTGCCGCGCTAGAAAATCTCGGTGTTCTTGGGAATAGCGTTGGGAGCGGCAGCGAACGTGTTTTGCGCCAGGCTTGAGTTTTATCTCCATCGGAGGCATGTCCACTGGTGGATCACCACCCAGCTGCAATGCAAAAGCGTGTTCTAATTCTGCAAGCAAAATCTCCAAGCCATCAATGTACGCCGGCGGTGCGTCCATAATCTTGACGTCTTGGACCAGCTCTCGTAGCACCGCCCCCACATCAGCATCAACAGGACCTTCCTGCTTTGTCGAATCCAAAAAAAATAGACCTTATTCTCAAGGTCTTCCAGAGAGTTTTCTTCAGGCATTGGCTGCCATTCAGTAGAAGCCAGGGTAGCAGGAATAATCGTGGGCCTTTGTTCAACAGTGTCAGCAAAGTCACACACAGGTTTACGGCGCTGGGCATGTGCGAGCAACTGCATAGGATCATAAATGAGTCGCGCCAGTACTTCGTCAGCTAACAGAACGTCGCCTGATCCTTTAGGCAGTTTGCCAACCCAGCACCTCACGTGCCTCAATGCTAACGCCCCTCCGGGTGTATCAAACTTGAAGTCAAGCTCAAATTCCTCATGCACGAGAGAGGACGCTCCTCCAACACCGTCAAAAAGACCGGGACAATCCAGATTTCACACAGTCAGCTTATCGTCCGCTTCACGAAGATTTTACAATAATTTCGGGGCAACGCGAGTGACTCCGGCACCACTATCCAGTGTGACGGAGGCTTCGACCAACCGTTTACTTGAGCCGAAATTGGTGAGCGCTTCACTTGTTCTGCGGTAGCTGCATCTCCAATACTCATCGCACTAACAGGAACATCGCGAACTACTTTGCGTCCGGTGTGCTGCTCGTAAAGAGCATTTGCCTCCTAAGCGTTCGACTCGTTCGGACATTGGAAAACTCCACGAGTCGGGTCCTGGCACTTGAAGCATTCGTGCGACTTGGAATTATGGCTTGCCTTCGGAGGTCGGGGTTTTCTATCGGTGGAGGGGCGCAGAGCGGACGCACTTCGCGCTGGCTGGTTCGATACAGGTGCTGCTTCGTTCGCACCCGCCGCGGGTTTGTTAAACGGTCGGCGCTGACCGCTATTTGGTTGAGAGTGTGGTCTCGCCGTGCTAGGTGTAGAGGCTGCCACCGGGATGTGCGCCTCGTACTTCATGAATTCCTCAAGTTGTGGTTTGAGCCACTTCATAAATACCTGAACGTCTCGCGTAACTGGCTTGTACGGCGGGCGAGCCAAATAATCTTTGATCGTAGCTTTGAATGTCGGTGGTCGCTGAGGATTTGCCAAATACTCTACAACAGTCTTGGGGTCTTCATGGATAATCTTCCATATTCAGATCATCCAGAATCTCGAAGAAGTCCGCCAGCAACTTCGACAGCCGCGAGCTAGCATCACTCAGCCCCACATCCATCGTCAACGACTGCACCTCCCGCTTCAACTTTGAGTACGCCGTGACATCCGGCTTCCTGGACTCCAAAACGTAAGCCTTCCAGTCATCTTCAGATACTTCGCTTGGATTCTTGAACAACTCAAACATGCACACTCTGATCAACGTTCCCTGCTCAATGCAGGCAGACACCAAGAGGCATTGTAAACACGCACGTATGTGTCCCCTTGTTTCGAGCATCAACACGGCGCTTGTACACCATGTAGCTGTCCATGAACTCCCGTTTCTCTTTGTTCGTGCTGCCATGATACATGGGAGGGACTGGCATGTTAGCACCAGTAGCTAGCAAGACGGTTGACTCTTTGGCCGACTGTGCTCCACGACCCTCCGTTTTAGCATTCGCCGATGCCTCAGCGAACAGGCCCCATCTCGCTTCAATGTGCGGGCGGACCGCTTCCGCCAAGTCTTCGATTTGCCTCTCCTGACGGCCCATAGCCTCTTCAGCAGCCATTAGCAGTCTAAACTGCTCTTGAAGATGTTGACGTTGTTCATCCATTTGCTTGCGAATATCTTCTTGCTGCTGATGTAAGTCCAACTGCTGGTCATACTACTGCCGCAGATACTCGGACGTTTTGACAGCAATTTCACCTTGCTGCCGACAGACCTGGTCAATCTGTTCAACCGCAGTGTGATGAGCTTCCGCTGACGTGCGAGCCAACTCGCTGATCTGCTACTTGGTCTCGTCTCGTGCCTGCCCACGTTGGACGGACATTCTTTGGGTGGTTTCTTGAGTAACCATGACTCCATCTTGACTCGGTCCTATCGCGGCGTTCGCGACAGCAGCCATGCGGGGATCGGCTCCCCCTTCTTCTTCGAAGTGGAGCTCCATGGCCAACGGAGCTAAATAATTATTTGTTCCACGCCACGAGAAATGTAGAAGTAAATATATCGAGAGTTAGCTCGGCCTAGGGGTTCCTACAGCACAGCGGATGCCAGGAGTCGTGTGTTTCATAACTGCAGCGACGGATGCCAGCAGTCGTGGGTTTCGTAGCCGCTGCAGCCCTCGCGGTGCCTTGCAACGGCACCTTGAGCGGTTGCAGTTACACAGCGTGTAACACCGAACTTGGTGGCGATCGACTGGTTGGTGCTGCAGTTATCACCGACGATGAACGCCACCATATCGAGCGTCATTTTGTACACCATCTAAGAGGTTAGTGTGCGCATCTGCATATCGGGATCCGTCGTCGAGCGGTGAAATAGCAAGCAGTTTTAGACACAGAACTCCGCCTTTCTCGAACACGCCGTACACAGCAACGTAGTGCATAGAACCGTTTGACCACCCGTCAAACATGATTCCAAAACAGATGCCCAATATCACCTCGAGATTCTTGCCCACTCCCTTGGCTACGAAGTGCATGTCAATGAGCAGTACTCGTGACGACACCGGGTTCCACCGCGACATGGAGCGTGTCAGCTCGTTGTCGACTTCCGAGAGGGGAATGTTGCGCTCGACAACCCATCGCATCTACTGAAAACGGTGCGACATCTTCTCGGAAACAAAACCGAAGTCATGGAGAGGGCCGTTGTTGTTGGAGAGGGTCGCTGCGTATTGATCGTTGAAGCCAGCGTGCTTGTGGGTCAGGTGGGCGATGACGTTGGAGTACCCGGTGATGGTGACTCGCTTTCGCTCGTTACCGCACTGTTTACAGCGATAGCGACCTTGGCCAAGTGTCTCATAGAAGAAGGCCCAAACGTCTTTGTTGGAGATAGCCAACTTGTTGAGTGAGGAGGGTGTTTTTGAAAGTGAGAGCTAGTGTTTGACTGCTAGTGCTGCACACGCCAGTGAATTTGTTATCTAGAAGCAAGTACGGAGTATAGTAATTGCAAGTTGAGCTGTTGAGTCGAGCTGCTGACGTCCAACAGTTAATCGACAACTTAAAAGGATTTAGGCTTACTTTTGTAAATTGTACTACAATAATTGGTGCAGTTTTATACTATAGTTTTCGTGGAAGTGTCAATAATCCGTATTTTTATTGTGAAATTTTGATTTTAGTGATACTTTATTCAGACCCCTGTTTTCGACTACATGACACCAAGAAACTGGCGGGATTGGGTGGCCGATACGGTGTGGACAGAGTACAACAGCTATTAGTTCATAAAGTCAACGTTCAGCTGTCAGTCGGATGCAATTAGGACGTTTGTAGAAGGCCCTTTTGGTTTCAAAATCGCTCCGTGTCGTCCACTGCCATCATCGTAGGAACATGCACGGCATCGATTGCTGCCAGGGCCTGATCGAAGTATGGGAATACACCAACGAGCTCTGATGGCACAGTCGTTGGTACAGATATTGTATCGACAAGGCATTGGATAATAGCGTAGAGCCTAACGCGTCGATAGCGATGCACAGTTGAGTAAGCCAACCCAGATTTGGTCTCTTGGTCTCGACGTGTGGCTGTTCACCCGATCCAATCCAACGTAACAGCCAGTACTCCCAGACGATACGCAACTTTCGTGGAAATGAATAACTCGCATACTTCGAACAAAAGATCATATACGTCTCTCTCCATACGAATACGGTCGTGAAACAGGAAAATGTTTGGCGCTGTCGTAAATCTGCGTGAAGAAGCGTTTGCTTCCTTGGCTAGGAGGCGCGGTATTGACGGAAATAACCTTGGATCTCCATCTTGATTTGCGTGAAGCATGACTGCAAGTACTACCAGCAGCCATAAGTCCTCCTCATCTTCGCCATTCATTTTTGTTGGACTCGTTCCAGGTGACTTATCTTGTGTTAATTGGGCTCAATAGTGACTCGAACTTATATCCAGTTGCTTCGAACTGAAACACAGCGCATTATTTTGCAGCTAGTGGTGTGGCTCTTACGTACACCGTTTACCCTAATTAGTCGTGTGACCTAAATAGACCTATGATAGTCATCCCACCGGTTTTGAAAATCATTTTTAATCCTGCTTAACTCTGGATGCCTGAGCTGATGAGACCAAAACAGCAGGTTTTTCGGGCTTGCCAAATATCCAAAATCTCACAAAGAGCTCGTTAGTCAATTTTTCTTATATACCGATAAGCGAAGTATATTTTAAGCATAATGAGGGTGCTCGCACGACACAAGCATGTCTGGCTGCCGAGATATGGTGCGGTGAAAACCGCATCCAAGCCTTTGCGTCCTAGCCTTACTAGCAATAATTGAACGACATTACGTTCGATTTAGTTCTTTCTAACGTGTTGTTAGATTGTGGTCAAAAATTGCGCCTCGGAAATAACCCCACGTAACCTTATCTCAATGATTTTATTTCACAATGCCGCGACAGATGAAAATTAGCCCATGTTGGAGCGACTGCAACACAGTTCAAACTCACAAATAGCTAACTTTACGAGCTCACTGTGCGACTAAGAGANGTTGTAGCCGTCATTGTTTGACTTCACAAAGTACCCCATTTCAAGTGACTAGTCTCAAAGATGTTATTAAGCATACGCATAAGTTTGGTTGAGTTGAATTCGATTTTTTAGCTCTGGAGGCATTTACGAATTTCTGTCTCATCACCTCAGGCAGGTATTGTTAAATCGAGAAAATAGAGTGTTTTAACTCGCATTGCCTGTAAGAACCCGCATACCGTTTACGGGGGGTATTGTCAAATCACGTCGTATTGATTTCAAAATTGGTATGCATGCTTGTGTAGGTATCAATAGAAGGGAAACAAAGTTTAGTTCTATATGGCTTAGCAGGAGAGAAGAAATGCTGCAGGAAGTGCCGCTGCTGCAAACCACCCGAATAGTCACTTTTATGGTCGGACATGTGGTGGTTATGCCGAACATACGGATTTTATGTTACATTTGTCCACATCAGATGGCGATACAAGCATTTGGTATTACCGTTGAAGCGGAAGTCTTGCCGAGGTGTCTGTTTCAACGAGCTAGCTCTCAACAGCAACAACAGTGCTGCACCTGGGAGTTGTAGAACTCCTTATACTTGTCTTCAATGTTTAGATAGGATAGCACCAAGAGATTAATTGAAATTTCCGGATTTAATAGTCTTTTCAAACACCGTACAAAAAGGCATAAAATGGCGGGTTCTTACAGGCAATGCGAGTTAAGTACTGACAAACAGTTTCGAGAAACATGGTATTCAAAACAACGTAGATCGAGCTCCGAGGCTTACACCGCAAATAGTCGTGGCACGACTAATTAGGATGAACGGTGTAGCTCTTTTAGCTAAAATATCAAATTTCTATCCTGGCTTTTCAAGTCGGCGCGTGTTTTTGTGCCCGACTGGATGTAATAGACACTACGAAATGGCTTTTATATGCTCAGTTTGCGTATACCTTGAGAGCGAATACCAATATAGTACGGTTAACTAGTTAGAGGTAGGCGACCAGCGCGTTGCCTCCAGTCTGCAGACTTCTGACCTTGGGTCCACCCCTCGCTCGCTTTGATCGGGGGAGGGGGGACGCCGCTTCGCGACCTGCCCCACCTCAGCTCCGGTGTCCTCGACTCGGCTAGGCGCTGAGCCTAGGATAAGATATTAACTCCTGGAAAGCGCTGCCAAGTCCAGGATACACTAATTTTATGCTTATGCACGTGTATACGATTTGTTCGGATAATCGAGTCGAGCGCAATTACCACTCTCTTTCAAGTCGAACATGCCCTTACTTTTGGGAGCGATTTTCCAAATGGAACTGATTCGGATCCCAAACCAAATTACAGCGCCGGGACAGCGCCAGAAGACGATCCCGCGTAATATTATTTCAATACAATACCATAAAATATCGAAACCATAAAATACCAAAATCGATTTATTATGTTTCTCTAAATGTGCGCAGCCTGTGAGTCTTCCATATCAGATCCCCGCCGTCCGAGCTTCAGCGCAGTGCCCAGGCCCGACCTCCCCCGTCGACCTTCCGCGCAGCGTCGCATCTAGGTGTAATCCAGGAGTGGCGTTGCTGTGGCTTATGAATGATACAGCTGAAGAGGAGTCGGCACGGGTGCATCGTGTGAGGTCTCCGACTTCCAGTATCTGTGTATTGGGCTCCGATTACCCGTATAGAGCTGTAGGGGGGGGGGTCGTGAAGCAGCCCTTCCCCCCTTTTCCAGAAGTGGCGTGGAGACGGCAAACGAACTGGACACCAGAGTCGCAGTGCAGGTTGTGGTGTCAACATATCCGCGACTGTATCTCGTTGTCCGTCGACAGGCACGAGGCGGATACGCACATGCGGACGCATAACCTTCAACTTCGGCGCGAGGTCTACGAAAACTACAATGACCAGTTGGTTCTTCGCAAGCGCCAAACAACGACCAGAGACGATTGCGATGGCGATAGCAGCGGGCTCGGTTCTAACTCAGAAGACATCGCCGGTGCCTGATTCGTCAGTACTTTCGTGAAGAGCAAGAGACGACCCAGATTCCGAAAAAACAAGCACGAGAGGTAAAAAAAACGCTTTGCATGGAACAATCAATTGAAGAAGCAAACGCACTGGTGCACGAACACTAGTCCCAGTGAAAGATCGAGCACTCGTCGGCACGACAATCGAGCGAAGTTTCTGTGATATTGCAGAACACAAAACGTCGTCAGATGGGTATCCAAACAACAAACACAACAACCGCCGAGTTAGTCCGCGTTTGTTGGCCTGTGCTGAGTTATCCCCAGCGGTTCGGTCCTTCCGGGACAGCGGTGTCTCGCCTTTGTCGAGACCTGGCAACCAAGCCAATCACTCCGAAGGTCAGCTGAGTTCAGCTGCCTCCGATCCTCCTGTGCCTTCCACCAAAGGATGGACGACGGCGCACGAACGCTTTTACGGATCACCGAGATAAAAGGCTACTCGGCTGGAAGAGTTACGGTACCCGGGCTGTACGGAATACCGACTCGCTGGACTCAGCGAGATTTTCCTTTCGCGATTGGAGAGACACGCCCTTCCCCGGGCCGACCTTGATATCTTGGCGCTACCAATCAACACCCTACAAACTATGCCTCTCGGATGTCGGAGGCAGACATAATTCAGCCCGTGCAGGGACTTACCGGATAGTGTACACTTGTCTTGGACTAGGAAAATTCTGCTCTCTTTATCTTCTATATTTCGGGAGACCGGAAGGGGTTCCTCATAATGCTTACTATAGCCCATACAAATATCAAGTGAAATGAAGTCATTTTGGATCTCGGCCGACTCGTCGCCGAGCTCTCCATGTAACCGCTCAGCAGGAAGCCGCTGAGTTCGGAACTCAGCTGGGAGTACCGTAAATACTCCAATTTTGTCCCGGTTCTTGAGAGGACCACCAAATTAGACGTCCACTACACCACATTTCTACATCGAAGACGCGTTACCAGTCCTGAACTGTATCACACAGGTGGATGCGGTCGCAGAAGGCGACAACGATCGTGCTCCTTGCGCGATAGCACATGGTTCATCAGAAAATAACGACCTACTGCCCCAACAATTATGTCACTAAATGCATTGCTGGTATCAACAATTTTCGGAAGTCGCTACCCAGCGACCACAATGCTAACAGGAAGGGGCATCAATTAAGAAGTTGAGTACATTTTCAGAGGATGATGATTACGATGTGGGTGTGGCATGATGCGTCTCCTCAGTTGGTTGCTATAAATGATCTTGTAGAATGTATCCGGGTGTCAAAGTTCAATCAAATTACGCTGCCTAGCCCGCTGAACAACTGCACCACCGTGGATGTGCAGACTTGTGCCAAGCGGTTGGAATCAGTGAGCTTGAAGACGTCAATTAGCACTCGATTTCGACAGGTGTGTCTCCGCGATATAGCGTATTTTTGAAGATCAGAGTGGCCAGATGACTCATGTTTGAAGCTCGGGGTGGGTTATCTGATAGATCAAGCTCATGGACGAAGTCGTTTTGGAGCAGTGAATCCACTCCACGCAAGAGTGCACGATGAAACGATGAAACGTTAAACGATTGGTAACTCGTCGTTTCAAAGAAGTAATCGACTGGATCTCATTCCTGTGTATTTGAAAACGCACTGGTCTGGTGCTGTGCTTGACTACGAGAATGGAAATGCATTGACGTTTATCCGATGCAGAAGATGGCAAACCCTGAGGAAATTTGCATGACTTTGGACAAATATTTTGAGGAGTATGTGAATGGTTATGAGCCACATACCAACAAGCACCACGCCAAGAAGATACGAAGAGCTGTGGTTCACTAACGCTGTTGTTTATTAGTGCACGGTGCGAAGCATCACGGCTCCAGGCGTATTGTCCAGAGACCGAGTTGCATACCTTCGCTTCCGCTACCTCTTTCTGGTTACCAAGGGGCAGAGTTTCCTAAAAATATATGGCAATACCAATAATTGCCATAATTTACCATATAATTATGTATTTCTGGCTGTCGAGCTTGCCAAGTCAATAACTTATTTTGGTGCCGCCACCCCGTGTAATAATCTACTTCACGTTTCAAGATACAGCCAAATATGTACCAAGCGTCATCCCTATTAAAGTTATTTTCATCGCGCGCACAATGGATTTCTAGTCGCTTTTTTATGCAATAATGTATTTCTTCTCATCCGGTGCCAGTTGCCATTATCTATTTCGTGGTACATTTCCCATTTAATGGCAATAGTATTTTAGGAAACCCTGCCAAGGGGGCTTTCGTAGAAGCCCTTGAACTAAGCTACGAATGAATTTTAACTACACTCATGTTCAATTCTGTTGTATTTGAATCGGTGCTCAAGTAATTGCATGGAAGTGTATGGCATGGTATCCCTGGCGTCACCATTAATTGGCTACGTACGTCAATAACAACACAAACATGACGACGGCTGCGTCCACGATGTTGGAGCTATCCCACCTGCTCCTGGCATCACACTCGTTGCTGGGGGCGTCTCTGAGACTCAGACTCTGGATACGTCGGTGGACCTCGAAGAGTAGCTCAAGCTACAGTTGCAACAGCTAGGTTGCCGACAGGAGGTGCAAGCGGGGTGTAGACAGAATACGGGTAGACAGGCTCGTTTGGGCCGTCTGAGTGCTTGGTGACGACGAAGGCTGATTTTCGACAAGTTATCCCCACATTCACCGAACATTCGTACAACACCATCCAAAATCTCTACAAACCACCGCAAATGTAGAAAAATCATGGCATACTTAGTAGTTTATGTACGTACTCAGTATGAGTAAATTACGAGAGCTCAAACAAAATCGTACTTACTAGAAGTAAATTACGGGATCCCCAACCAAAACTAAAACGGTTATGTTTAGACGGCGATAGTTAGTGACGCAGTTTGTGACCGGGGCACGCTGCAGCAACAGAAGTTCCACCGGAAAAAAGCTGCATGTTCGGTTGTGTTTGGTGCACTTTGGTCGTGGGAAGAATATACGGATTGAGCAGATCCAGTATGCTATCAGCAGATCAAGATCAGCTATCACGCAGCTGCGCAAGGAAAATAAATATATTGGTCATTATTTCGGCGGGAACGAAATTTAGACATAGTTTGTCGAAGCCAGTAGAGCTTTATATTTTAAGACCCCCCCCCCAGTGCAGACCAAATTAAAGCAAATTTTCTCTAGTATATTGGGCCAAAACTGCATGATCTCCCGATCAACAGCTAAAGAGCTATCGACCAAAGTTCTCGTGGCATGTTTTGCTTATTGACTTGGATTTGTATGTGAGGCTTGTGACGGGAAACATGTCCGCCACGGATAATCAAGCTCCTTCGCTGCATTGAACCCCGATGGAGGAAAGTGTTTGGTTGGCGACATTGTTCATGTTTTCTCTAAGGATGGAGAAGCCTAACACTACACCTTTGCCGGTCCAAGCGGTGCTAGTCCAGAGCAAAGCGGTGAAGTAGCGCAACAATTACAGTAGGAGTTTTGTTACTTCGAGATCTGTTTACGAAACAACGAAAAACCAGACCAAAGCGAGTTTTGCGCAGATCAAAGTGGTGGAGGCCCCGCATTGCGCCAGAAACGATGGCGCGGGCGCGAAGCAAGACGAGTTCGCGCGCTTCTTGGAGGTGAGTGGGTTGAAAGTCAGCTTGCCCATTTTGCTGCTGTGTGTGTTATACCTCGCATTTCCAAATTCTCTTTCTTCTGCGCAGCCCAAGAACAAGATCCAAGCCCCCTCCCCAGCAACCCTCCTCCCACCACCTAGTCCACTATGCCTAGGGCCCCACACTCTGGGGTTGCTCGAACACGTGTCCTCGAGGCCTATCGTACTGGTGGGACTGGATGCTCATTGCTGAGCATAACGGCATCTCCGGTGACCCGTCGTACCATCGACAGTGACCATTGCCTCGTGGGGGTTCACGCAGGGCTTGCATCAAGTGCACCCCAAGGATTGTGGCAGCCCTCGAAGTGTACTTGGACGGCAATTGCACGTACTCGCTGCGAGCCATGAAGGACATGGTCAAGTTTGACTTTGGTGTGGACATCAGTACCGACTGGTACGTGGCAGCATCCGAATGGATGTCATCGCTGCGTTTGTTGACGAGACTTATGAAAATGTGAAGGTCTCGCCGACTTACCAGGAATACTTTGAGGCAAAGAAGATCGTCGTTGGGTTGGATAGCGCGCCGGTGCACAGCCATACTGAAGCTCGTGTTGTGGAGCACGACAACCTCGTATTTCTCCGCCTAGGGTCGTATTCGCCCATGTGCAACCAATTGAGGGTTGCTTCAGTGTCCTGACGCTTTGAATCAAAGTGGACTTCGCTTTGTCGCGTGAGGAGCTAGTGGCTGTTCGTCCTCGTGACCAGATAGCAAAGGGCTGAATGCTGATCTTGGAGCACGCTGCCAGGCTCAACATCAACTGCATGGACCTCCGTCTGGTAAACAAGATGGCGTTGCACTGCCAGCATGTCGTGGCGGCCGCTGAGCGCATGGAAGACATGCAGTACGGCACTTGAACGCGATGAGTCGAGGTCGCTGTCAAGGTTTCCCAGCTTTGCTCTGTGATTAATAATGTCACTTTACATTTTCAACTTTCAGATTTGAATATATAAAAAGACGCTTTGCTCTGGACTAGCGCCGTTTTGGACCGGAAAGGTGTACAATGAGTTATTCCTTACGATATTCGTGCTTCTACAGGTTTATAAGGTAAATATGTCAGGACGGATGGCACGGGCTTCAACATGCCGACATGGCACGCGCTCCGCGCGAAGAAACCCTGGCGGCTCGCTGGTGACAGAGCCCTAAGCCCGCTGCGGCTCGCAAGCTTCGCCCCCGCTCGGTCGAGCGATAGGTTGTGGGGTTAACATTCCCAAAGTTTAGGACAAATAAAAGGACCAAAAGTTAGAGCCATGCGTTGACCAGAATTATTTAAGATGCGAGATATTAATACCATGAGCAGAAATAACATTTTTAACTCTATGTATGGCGTGTCTATAGTGATGTCCACCGGCGTTCATCAGTGTCAAAACGCAGGTTCAAACGAATCATTAATAACATATCATATTTCGGTTTTATCCTGGACAGATTTGGCAATTTGACTTGAACTATGTATGTGGGTATCGAGATGCGTCCTCTTTTAACAGAGGTTCTCGCCACGAAAGGGGACAAAAACGCCAAATTCTCTGAACGAACTTCATTAACTAAATGGCACGATATTTTTGGACCTTTACGTACGTACCACTCCGTCTCAAAACAAATGTCAGGTGCAACTCTTTTTTGTGTTTCAAAACAAAAGTCAGAAGCTATAGTTGACTTCATTATGGGTAGGCTGATGTGATAGCTGTACCTGCCGCACAAACGATGCAGTGACTGGAGAGCACTTCAAGCTCACCGGAAGTCGTCCCTCCCGTTCAAGCTTCGCCTTCGACATATGAGCGGGCTGGAAGTCGTTTCCGCCGTCGTGAGCAACACACCGGTCCATTCTGGACTGAAGACTGAGAAATGCTTTGTTGATCGTAGATGGAGGCAGCTCCCAGTAAGCGTCGTGGACGGCGCAGATCAATTCTTGCAGCGTGCGCGTCACCTTCTTCTGCTGGTGGGACTGGATGGCGTTGAAGAGACCCGTGTCCAGGGCGTTCATGTCTGGGGAGTTGGGCGGCTGAAACCCCAGCTCCACGTTCAAGCCCGAAGCATGCACAGCCTCAGCAAACTCGGCGTCGTCCACAGCAATGTGTGGCGGCGCATTGTCCTGCTGGGCGACCACAGGAGCTCCTGGTTCTTGGCGGGGCCACCGTGACGCTATTGCGGGCAGGAGCCGCCGGATTAGCGTGGCCCTGTAGCTTTGTTTGTTGACGGAGATGTCGTGGGGCACCAGTGTTCCTGCTGGGCGGTTGCGGCTTGACCGAGCAGCGGGTGCATACTCGATGAACGGCCAGATGCCCAGCTTGCCATCGAAGTACTGGCAACGCTGAGCATCCCATCGTGGTCTTGCGACAGCTACCAGTACCATGACCAGTGCTTCCTGAAATACTATTTATATGCAGGGAGACAACACAGCGAAATAAATAATGGCGTCAGCAGCACGATGATGGAAAATACATCATGGTACTCTTCATGGGAAGGGAATATATAATGGGCTCCCTAGTACTGCTTGGACACCGTCACAACCGTTCGGATAGACCAGAACCGGCGACTCATCTTAAGAAAAATCACACGCTCTAGCTGCACGGACGACATGGACTGGCGCAGCAGAGACAGCACAACCTTCGCCTGGCTAAACAGTCTCTCCACAATGCAAGACGTCGGTGGGATGTACTGGACCAGCGGATATGTAGGCAAATGAGCATATTAGAACACAAACAAAAAAACGATACAATGAAGAAATCGCACCTCGAAGTGCGAGTGGCCGCCGTCTTTTGACGCTTGAGAGCTCGGTCTGCAAATCCACCTTGCTCTTAGCGGTGCCGCTTACATCGTCCCGGTCCTCGTGAGCGTCGGACGGGCTCTCCTCCAGCATGCACAGTGCCATCTCACTCGATTTTGAGAGCCGCTCACCTTGGAGCACCTCCACGGACGCCTTTTCGAACTTCGGGCACTTCACGATAGGCGCTTGAGGGGCTAAATAGCTCCCCAGCTCGGGGTGGAGCTCCATCAGTGAGTCGAAAAGAATTCGGGCGTCCCAAAGGGTCATGCCTTCCTCCGTTTGCAGCTTTTTCGAAACGAACTCGCACTCCCGCAACCCTTCTATTGCCGAGTTGAGCCGCATTTCATCCAGCGGCGTTGGCATCAGGGCGGCCAGCTCTTCGTTCGACGTGTCGATAAAATCCTTCAGCTTGAAGAACCTCATGACCGTCTCGTAGGTGGACGACCATCTTATCGTTTGGCGCAGGACAGGTCTCAGTCGAGTGCGACGCCTGTAAACAAACAAAAAACACAAAGCACAAATTTTAGTCATATCTAAATCAAAAAGGATGGACCATTTTTAAGCCAAAATACATACATCAGCTTGGCAGCGTTGTTGAGCTTCCTCAGCGCCTTCACCAGGCTGGTGATCTTACCCAGGATGGCCTCGTAGTCAGCCAGGTACCGGGTCAGCGCCAAGTTCAGCCTATGGCTCGCACATCCAACCAGAGGCACCCCATCTTGTCGGAGATGCTGCAGTTTACAGCACAGTTGTCTCCCACGAGGAACAACACGCTGCTTTCGAATCGTTTGGCGTCCTTGAGGACGGTCTTCAAAAAGTTGATGTGGACATCAGCCGTGTGACGGGGATCTTCTTCAGCGTCCTCATGGTCAAGCAGCGGCGCCATCACCAAGAGCACATGTTCGGTCTTTCTGTCATGACCAAAAACGGCAAACACGACCAAAAAGTGCTCGCTCTTGAATGACCACCCGTCAGATATGATACCGAATTTCTCGGGTAAAAAATCACAGACCGCACACCATCGACGTACTTGGCCAGCGAATCGTCACTGATTGGGCG
>LGTU01001645.1:0-12727 GCA_001314425.1 Phytophthora pluvialis | reverse complement strand
GCGCATGACGCCGCAGAGCAGCGTGGCCAAGGCCAGCAACGCCAACTGCGGACTCGGCTACCGGTCGATCCCGCATGTCGTGCGCATGGTGCGCAAGCTGCACGACGGACTGGAACGCGTCAACTCGGAGCGACTGCTGTCATAACTTACTTTTACTTTTGGATCGATCGGAGCTGCTGCCGGGGCCAGCTCGAATCTAAAACTTCTAGCCGGCCTCGCTCGCTCTTCTTACTTTGCTTGTGTACATGCACGCTTCACTTGCCACGGCTTCCTACTTGTCCCTCTTTAAAAACGTGTTCTTGTCGGCTGCGAACGCCGCCGCCCTCGGTGCAGGGTCTTCAGGTCATGCTGAAGTGCGAGAAGGCCACGTGGGTCTCGCGCTCGACGGCCAGCCGCTCGGCGTCCTGCTGGCAGTAGGCTCGTCGCAGGGCGTTGGCCGACCTCGACGTGGTGAGCACGTTGGCGCCAGCGAAGTCCCGCGGCGTGGCGGTCCCGTCCTCGCTGAAGCTGAAGCTGCTGCGCGAGCTGATGCTGGGCGACAGCGGCGCCTTGGCCACCTCCTCGTACGAGTTGAGGTTGGCCAGGAACTCGGCGTACTCGGGGGCGTCGCTGGCCGCCGGGTGCGCTTCGATGGCCGCCAGCACGCGCTCCAGCGCGAGGCGCTTCTTCTGCAGCGCCGTCTGCGTCTCGCCCACGAAGAAGGTGAGCAGGCTGTCGTTCGGCAGCTTGGGCAGCGGCGACGTGCCGCCCTTTGCCATGAGCGGCGCCACGGCCTCGTGCAGGCGCTTGAAGTCCTCGAAGCTGCGGCGGATGGCGTACGACTGCGTCGTGCAGGGCCGCGACGCGAGGGCGGACGCGCCGTCGCTCTTCTTGGCGTGGCTGCGGCTGACGCCCTCGCCGAACGCGTCGTCCCGCATGTGGCGCGTGACCTGCAGCAGATACCGCCAGGTGCCGGTCTTGCGGTCCTGCACGAGTCCGCGGATGGACACGAGCTGCGAGCTCTTGAAGCTCTCGTACGGCATCGTCGGAAGGCGGGGGCTCCGGGTGAGCGGCTTCGAGGTAATGCGCGAATGACCCCGTTGACCCGCTGCCCGCCTCGGTGAGTCTCCGGCGCAGCCGCTTGTCGCACGATGGCCGAGAGGGCGACGCCAAGTCCGCGATCGTGCGTAGAACTCCCACTGGGCAGACCAAGTGGCGGCGGCCCGTTTGCTCGCCTCGGCGGGGGACAACACTATCGAGGCGAAGATTGGCTCGGTTCACACCGTTATGGACGCAGTTACTCGACGACAGGCACCACGGCACGTGTGTGTCTGCGCGCGCGGCGCTAACTTTTCTCCACGCGTCGGTGGCGTCGCCAGCAAGCGAGCAAGGCGTCCCCGCAGGAATTCGGCGCGATCGCCGCGGTGAAGCCTCGAATCATGTCGGCCACGCATGGGCGGGCCGTGTTGACTCGAAGTCGGTCAGCGGCGTTGAAGTCGCTCGCTGACGGTCCACATAGCCTGCAGTCTGCAGCGCACGCACGCCAGCGGATCGGCACCGGCGCGGCGCTCCGGAGCTGATTTTCCCGCTCGAATCAGGAGCGGATCTCGAACGCGCACGACACCGGGATCACCTGCGCGGCAAGATATCGCCGATCACGACGTCGTCTCGTGTCTCGCGACAGGATCCTTTATCGGTGGCCAACGTGGCGGGCATATAGGCATCGAGCTCCATGATCGTGGCGGGCATTTTGCATGGAGCTCCGTTCGCGGCGGCCCACATGACGCGCAAAATTCAGATCTTCTGCTGGGTCAGCGTGCCCCTTCGCGGCGTTGCTCAGCGCCAATTGCGATGGTGGGCGAGCTCGTCACGCGTGGCATTCCTTGCTGCTGCATCGCCGAGGTGACGGCGCCAACGGAGCCGTGCGCATGGGCATTTCGAGTCGAGCGGTGTCGCTGCTGCTGGACAAAAGAAACCAAACTTTGAGACCGAGCTTCGGACCAGGCGACGTACCCGGCCAGTAGAGTGCCCGCCTTGACCTTATTTCCTGGCAGCAGCGACCCTCGCCCAGCTAGACCACCACCAACTTGAACGTGGCCGATGGGCCACGTTATAGTGACCAACGCCTGGAGGCTTGAAGGCTCCACCCAAAGGGAAAGTTCTGGCAGATGCGTGAAACTTCTGCTCCGCTCCCGAGCTGCTGCGCACCGCTTCGTGGGCATCGGGCAGCAAACGCTGTACATGTACATGTACAGCTTATAGCCTACAGCGTTTATTGAGCCCGGTTGCAGCAACAGCGTATTTCAGCAGCCACTGCTTGGGGCCTTCGACGCCGAGCGTCTTGTTCCGTGACTAAACTGGCAAAACACTTGGCAATACACTCGCGACATAGCTGAGCGTCGTTGGCTTCTTATGAACGCTACTCGCTCGCAAGCCAAAGCGCATGGGCAGCGACGGATAAGGACTACGGGGTTGGATTACATCGGCGTTGCATCGAAGCAGTCACGCGTTCGCCCTTATATCGAATCACGCGTTCGCCCTTATATCGAATGGGCAGCGACGGATAACTACGGGGTTGGATTACATCGGCGTTGCACTGAAGCAGTCACGCGTTAGTCTTGATGCATGACGGCAAGAACTGCGCAGTGGTTTAATGCATGGTGCGAAAGCAGCGGCTTCTTCCGGGCAGGCCAGTGGAAAGCCGTGGCCCTAGCTGTCGATCATAGGAACCGGCCGATCGGAACCCCGCGTGGTTGTGATGTAAGGACGCGATAGAGCATACTTCATGTACTTGTCAAAGCAAATTGGTTGACTTCATTCATTGATGCTTGCTTGTCTACTGCTATTCTACATTCATGGTTAAATACTTTCCTTCCGCGTGATCGCTGCGGCGAAGGCGCTTGCTTGCTGGCACTTGCGCGCTCGTGTGTTGGGTCAAATCTCGCTCAGAGCGCGATGCGCTGCCGCCTACGACGACATGATGGACGCCCGGCACGGCGCCGTCCACGCGGGGCTCGACGTCTTGCGGATTGAGCGCGTGCACTGGCCTGACAGCGGCGCCATGACCTTGGCGCTGGTGGACTCGTGGCCCAGGAACTCCAGCACGTCCGGCAGGTCGCGCGCCACCGGGTGGTTCAGGATGTCCATGACGATCTGGGCCAGCACGTGGCGCCGCTCGTCCAGCAGCGCCTGGTTGTCCGCCAGGATGAGCGTCATGAGCCCGTCGGCCGGCAGCGGCGTGAGCGCGTCGCCCATCACGGCCACCAGCGCCGAGTGGAGCTGCTTGAACTCGCTGAAGCGCCGGCTGATGACGTACTCGTGGCTGAAGCCCTCCTCCACGGGCCCGCGCGGCGACGAGTGCGTGCTCGTGTTGCCGCGCTGCACGTGCAGCACGTACATCCACGCGTTGGTGGCCGTGTCCTGCACGACCTCGGTGATCTCCACCTGCTGCTGCGGCGTGAAGCTCTCGTACGGCATGGCGGCGGTAATGGAAGAGATGAAGGTGGTGGCGGTGTAGTGGGGCTGTGCTGCTAGCTGTGTGTTGCTAGGGCCGCCTGAAGTGCTCGCTGCTGCTGCTGGGGTGAACGTTTGCTGCTGCAGAGCGATCGAAATATGCAATGGCAGCCAAGTCGCTCGCCGCCCGCGATGAGCCCCGCCCCGGACAGACGACAGCTACTCCTGATGGGGCCGTGACCGACGATCGAGGAAGAGAGTGCGCGTGCTGGAGTCGTCGACAGATAAACGTGGAAAGTGGATTTTCGGGATCGCTTTTCACTTGGCGTTTGTGAGCGAGAATGTCGCGGAATCCCAAAACTTTTGCCGAATGTTGGCCGATGTGCCGCACTAGCCTCAAATTTGGCTTGCAGTTGCAGTGGCTAGGCCTGGGCTAGGCTTTGCGCTCCCGATGGCGGCGAAGCGCTCGTCGTGGTGGAGCTCGGCTCTTGCCGACTTGTGGCCGCGCGGCACCGGCGCTGCGAAGAACGGTCGTCGTCTCGCAGCCCTGCCCTGCCCTCTTGCTCCCGTGCGGCTCGGCTGGTGGCAGCGCTCGTGTCTTACGGAGCGATGGGGCTCCGAGCCTCAAGAGGCACCACCAAGGCCCGGCCTCCCCTATCTGCCGACGCGGTGAGTCGAGCTAGGTAACACGCACGCACGCACTCGGCGCCGAGCTCGGCCTCTGCGTCTGATGCCGCTGCACGTCACGAATAGCACAGCCCGAGATTCCATGGAAACGGAAGCTCGTGCTGTTTTCGGGTTTCAATGTATGGGTAAAGCTCGATGCGAGCGGATAATGTGTTGGCAAGCCCACCATGCGTCGCTTCCTCACGTGCCTTGAGCAAACAGGCGCCGCCAAGGGCAAGAGCTCCGCAGCCTGTTTGCCACGGCGGCGGACCAAACCACTGGAGATGTCGCGAGCAGGCTCCAGCGCTCCATATAGAGCGAGGCATAGGCGGCGTCGCCCGCCCGCAGACTGGCAAGCAAATCGAAGAAGGCACGCCACGCTGATACGGTGCACCGCGAAGCTANTAGCGCCAGGCTCTTAGCAGGCTATGCACGGCGTGTGTCGCTTGACATGCGGGGTAAACTCGTCGCACCATCATCACCTGTGCGAGAGTGGAACGTGAGTTTGGTCTGTATTTTCTGGAACTCGGACATCGGATAACCCTGCGGAAGTCGGAAACAGGCTCCAATCGGATTTGCCGGTCTTGGATAGTTGAGGGATGTTCCAAGTATTCTCTTTCACATCCGATATCCCTAGGAAGCCAATTTCGGAAATGGAATTGGTATACGGAGGATTCCGGTTAGGAAATGGTGAACTACAGTCGAGTTAATCGAGTTACTTCCCGCGAAAGCTTGATGCCAGCAGACTCCGCCGAAGCAGCAGCGGTCGCAGCTTTGTTGCCAGCAGCAGCAGCGCTAGAGAAGGTAGCGCTACAGTCGATAGGCGGCGGCCTTCAACGCAGCGTTTTCTCCGAGACGGTTGAGGCTGCCCAGGTGCAAGACTGAAAAGGGTCTGCACCAGCACGTTTCGCTGCTGCGCGGCATGTTCAAAGACGGTCTCGCCCCCGTACAAATGGCAGCGCTCGCCCCTTATCTGTCCGCTCTTGACGTCGTGCGATCGGGTTGGTGTCGCGCCACGCAGATCACCTCGCCGAGTCCTCGGTGGCTCTATGTCCGGCGTTGGACGGCCTGCAACTTCAAAGACGCCGCCATCGTCCATTGCAGCTTGCCACGCGGCAATCGCTGCTGGCGAGTTGGTGCTTGCCTCGATTTTCCACTGCGGAAGTTGACAATTCGGCCGTATCTTGAGCGGAACGAGTGCCCAGCTGGAGGCCAATTTTTGCTGCTTGTCACGCGAGGCTGACGGTGAAAATCCTGGTGCTCTGGGCTCGATGCACATGGTGGACACACTGACGCCACTCACAACACCGAGCCCACATCTGGCCAACGCTCTGCGCTCTCAGTGGTGCCTCGTACACTGAAAATCCACCCGAAAACGCAAATTTGATCTTTACTGCCACATTTGGCGCCGATCCTCCGTTTGGTGAGCCCGAGCTCTTGTCCGGTCCGGACACTTGAGCTCCACCGATGGGGAAACCTTCAGCGTGTCATGTCACTGGGCACTGCGGGCTCGATGTGTGTGGGTCGAACGGGTGGCTGGATGGCTGCGTCCCCTACATCATGTAGGGGGCAATAGTAGTACATGCATCTACTTCGAAGTATCTGCCTGTCCAAGTGTAACCAAGTTGCACCCACGACACCTCGACTTGCATGGTTGTGGCAATTTCATTTTCATGCCGGACTCCGTTACTAACGACAAGTCCTAGGACGGGGCTGGGGGCTGTGGCAAGGGGCTTCTTTCCCCATACCAGTGGCGCACGGCCTCCTCGCGCGGAGTCTTTGGCACGGGCTCCGGCTGTATGCGGCCATGATCGACCGGGATTTCATGAAAGTCAACAAGAACTTAATTAAAAAAAGTACCAATCATTGTAACGTGCTATAATTGTTTTTGCAATAATTGCGAGTTGAAGTGAAAGAAGAAAATGCCCGGCCAGGAAGGGGCGGAGGTTCTGCTGGCGAGGCTGGAGCTTCTCCGACGCGAGAAGGAGCGTCGCATGGCCAGCCAATTGTCTGAAAACCTCATGGAGCGCGTGCGTCAAACTCTTGCCTTTTGTTGGGAAGAAAGACGGCGAAGAGATCTTTGTGCACTTTGGCTAATGGCTTTGATGGTACAAAACTAGGTGCAACGAGCTACGCTTCATTGCCGAGGCAATGGGAAGAGCTTGGCGGCGCCTCCTTCGGAGCTCTTTTGCCAGGTAAGAAGAGCCCACAGCACACAAAATGGTGTGCCCAACCCTCACTCACGTCCTTTGTTGTTAGGATACCAGAGGCTTGGTGATGAAGAGAAAAGTGGACTGGCGCAATTTTACCAGCGTCTCCAACGAGTGGCTGATTGCTATTGCGTCGCATCCTGCTGCTTCACACGGTAAGTAGGGAAAACGTTGCTGTTCCGGAAGGATGGTCCCTAATACGCTCTTTCATGGATAGGGTCTGGCACCTTTCGGACGCTTGTGCTGGAAGGAACCTCGATCACGGATAACGGTGTAGCACACCTGCACAAGCTCAACTATCTGACGAGTTTGGACGTCTCCAGGTAGGCTTCATGGCAGTCAGAGAGAGAGAGAGGCTCAAGGAACGGGAATCCTAATTAATGGTGGATATGTATGGCTCAGATGCCATGCTCTGACAGATGAAGGTTTGAACATCATCCGACGCCACTTGAGCTTACTGCAGGAGCTGCATCTCAACGAATGCCACCACTTCTCCAGCGCGGTGCTCAGTAAGGTCTGGAAGGACTGCAAGCGCCTGCACTCGGTTTCTGTTCGAGGATGCCCAGGCGTCACTGATGCGTTCTTGCAGTGTCTTGCAAACACGAAGCGATCATCGGCGGCTTGCACCCTTCGGTCGCTAGATGTTCGGCAGTGCAAGAACCTCACGTCGTCCGGCATCTCGTATCTCGCCAATGCGTCCGTGAAAGACATGGCAGTGCATCACCTGGCACTGGACGACTGCCTGAACGTGGACAACATGGCTTTCTTTGGGTTCGGAACCAGCCCTGGTCTTCGCTCCCTGACGTCGTTGAGCCTGAGCGGACTCGGAATTGACGAGACAGCTATTAGCTGGATCGTCGAAGGCTGTGGAGCGTCCTTGCAGCGACTCGACGTCGCTCGAAGCAAGGTGCTGTCGGATTTCGCCTTGCTTCTCATGGCACCTTTGGTCTCGTCACCCGCGTTCGTCAAGCTGGACATGCAAGAATGCCCCCTCATCACCGACACGGGCATCCGAAACCTTTTCTCACTCGAAGAGGAGAAGTACCGAGATGCAACGCTGGACGGCAATGACGATGACGATGCACCACGAACGCGCTTGGCGTCTTTGAATCTGAAGAACTGCTTCAACGTCGGGGACGACGCCATGGTGCTAATAGGAATATACGGTGGAAACCTTGCCAAGTTAAACCTGAAAGGCTTGCGGAAGGTGTCGGACAAGGGGGTCATGGAGATCGCTAAGGGCTGCCCGTCTCTCACGGACATCTCGCTCTCAGGCCGGAACATCACAGCGCAGACGTTCAAGCTACTCGGGAAAATGTGTCGGAACTTGCGAGCCCTTGACATCTCGGAACGACAAGACCTAGAAACCCCCGCATGCTTCATGAGCCTCGTGTCAACAGCAGCTAGAGGATTCCATCCACCACATCCACTGAGAAGAATTGATTTGAGCGCGACGAATGTCTGCGATACTGGAGTGAGTATACTGGCAGCGGCATGTCGTCAACTAGAGTGCATCAACCTGTCCAAGGTAAGGACGTTTTTCTCGGGTTGGGATCACAGTTTACTTTCTCTTTGAGGCTGAATCCTCGTTGCGTCGCTTTGAATAGTGTGCGCAGATCACGGATTTCGCAACGGAAGCGCTTGCTTCGCATTGTTTCCAGCTCAAAGTTCTCCTTCTTGCCAACACACGTGGCATCACCGACAGGACACTGACAGCTCTTGCATTCACCAAGATTCCGTTGGAGCTCCTCGATTTAAGTGGAAACACTCGCGTGACTGACGGGGGGTTACTTGCGCTGTGCACAGGTTGCCAGCAGCTCCAGGAGCTGCGTCTAAAAGGCTGTGATCGCCTCTCCCAAGAAATGGTCAAGCGCTGCAACGACGACCTCCTGCCTTTTACCAAACCGTTTCTGACGGCGTCATTGGTCAAGACGATTGCCACGGGAGGCCGGAACTCGGCTGTGGTGCTCGAGCGCCTCCCAAAAGTCCACATCGACCTACTTCGACTGATGCAGACGCAGTACGAAGCCGCCGTTGTCTTACAGACAAAATTCCGCAAGTGGGGTAACAAGAGGTTCACGGTACAATTTCTTGCAAACCGTCGACTGCTGCGCGAGACCAGAGCTGCCAGGAAAATTCAGCGATGCGTTCGTGACTTCTTGTCAAGGTGTCGCTCCCTGCATTTGCTCTCGCTCAAGGAAAGTGTCGACAAGATTGTGTTTGTCCAAGCGCATGCCCGTGGAAATCGAGCTCGTCGAGAAGTGCGGACTTGGCGCTTCACTGTCAATGTGGCTGCTCGTCGGATCCAACGATGCTATCGAACGCACTACGTCGTCCGGATGAGGATCCTCAGCCACTGCGCTCGTGAAATCCAGCGAGTGTATCGTGGATACCTTGGACGTCGACGATATCAACAACTCGTCTTCGAACGCAAGCTTGAAAGCGCGGCGAAGATCTGGCGATGGTATCGGAGATGCCTCAACCATCGAGAATTCCAAGCGCGCGCACGATGGCTCATGGATAAAATCCGCTGCATTCAGGGTCAATGGCGGAAGTACAAGCGCCGACAGAACTTCACCAAGTACATGGCATTCTACCGCGGCGCAGCGATCAAGATCCAAAGTGTGTGGCGACGGAAATTGGCGATGTGGCACGTGTCTGCCATGCGTATCGAGATGAACGCTGCGGCGCTCAATATTCAGCGAGTTTATCGTGGCCACATGGCTCGTCAACGCGTCGCGTTGTATCGGACATTGGCAAGGAACAGTGCGATCGCGATTCAATCGCAGTGGCAGCGCTACTGCGCACGAAAGCTGTACTTGTGCCAACGCGGACTGGTCGTCCACACCCAGCAACGGATTCGATACGCTCGAACCGTGACAGCAATGAGAGGAGTCGTTCGTCAAGCTGTGGCGAAGCACCGCAACGAAGCCGCGCTGAATATCCAACGGTATTATCGTGGAATGCTCGGGCGAAAGCGAGCGCTGCTGTTTCGCAAAATCCGCAGTGCCAAATACGCTCGAAAGGGCCAAAACGCGACGCAAGCGCTGCTCCGACGGCAGTTTATCAAGAAAGGGGCCGCACTCTGCATCCAGCACTGGATTCGACGTGTTCTTGCACGTCGAAAGGTGCTTAAAATCAGGAGGTGGCGACGATTTCTCGCGGTGCAGTGCATGCAGCGATACCTGAAGGCGTGGATCAAGAAACTACGACTGAGTCGCAAGCGAGAAGCGAAGACTCACGCAGCTGGAGATCTCCAGCGTGTTTACCGTGGGCACCGGAGTCGATTGTACTTTAAGGCTGAGCAGCACCGACAGCGATGTCTTCAAGCTGCACAGTTTATCCAGCGAATGTATCGCGGTAATCTTGGTCGAAAGCACTTCGGGCAGATTTTCCAGGCGAAGACCAGCGCTGCTTCGTTGCTACAGCGTATTTATCGGACGCGCCAAGCTCGGAAACTGTTTGAGATCAGCAAAGCTGTTGCAGCACTCAAAGCCAAGGAGCACTATGATCGATCGCTCCTCGGTAGACTGGAAGCTAGACGGAACCCGATGGACGAACTTTATCGTCGGGCGAGGCTGCAACGAGAGAAGGAGGTACTGCTCAAATTGAAGGAGGATTGGGAAGCGCATCGCACAATGGAAGAGCGCGCGGTGAGGAAACTCAAGCGTGAATGCACCACGGTCTGGGCTAATGCCGACGAGATCATCGGCAACCAGTACGGAGTCCGCCGCAAGCTCTACGGCGTCACGGAAAACGTCTACTCGACGCATCGAGAGCTTGAACAGCGCAAAAAACTCCATGCCTCCCTGGACACAGAGCTTGCTGACCTAAAGAGCCATGTACGAGCATTCAAACGAGCCATGCGCGAGGCCTTGGAGGACCGACGTATGCTCGAAGGGCCCGAGGTGTTCGATCTCCTGAAGGAGCAAGGACTCTACCTTGAGCCAGAGCTGCCCAACAATCAGCGCGACTGATGATAAAAGATAACCACTTCAGCTTCAGTTCCAATGCCTTTCAGATGCATTTTTTCTTCAAATTTGAGCAACTTGGTACACAGCGATCGGTCATGCGCATGTTGGTAGGACCTCAGGCCTTGCTCACATTCGAGACTGATGACATGACGGATAATACCATCGAGTAACCGGTCGCCTTGCTGTTCATGCACATCGCTTACTTTCGCAGCACATTTCCGAGGACGACGCCCACAGCCACACCCGCAGCAGCGATGGCCGAGTACAGCGTCAAGTGGTCGATCGTGGCGAATTTCTCTTGCACCCGTTCACGCTCGATGGTGGTGCCCAGTAAGCTGCTGTTGTACGACTCCAGCAACTGGTACGCGTAGTAGTGCGCACCACGCTCGCCCAGGTCTTCCGTCAGAACGAGGTAGATCGGGATGGCCTTCAGTGCCGGACTCACCCGACCCTTGTTGAAGCACGCCTTGAGGAAGATGTCCTTCTGAGTGAAGTAGTCCAAGTTCTTGGGCGCCAGACCGCCCGTGATGTAGAAACCACCACGAGGTAGGTACTTGAGCATGGCACAGCCAGCTTCGCGGCCGTAAGCACTGAAGGAATCATAAAATGTAAGCACAACCACTCAAGCAGCAACCCAATTTCACGCGGCAATTGTATACGCACTCGACGAAGATCTCCATGGCCTGGTTGCACAGTTCGTTCGTCTTGGCATTGTCGCCCACAATCTTCCCCTGCAGCGACTTGGCGCCCAAGAACGCATCGTGCACCTTCTTGACCACCTTGTCCGGGTATTTCTTGGCCAAGAACTGGTAGATCGTGGCCAGACCCGGGCCGCTCACAATGCGCTCCACCGAGAAGCGGCGGTGGCAGCCCAGTTCCTCCTTGATGGAGTTGTACAGCTCGATCTCAATTGCGTCGGCCGGGGCGAAATCCGTGTGGCCGCCTTCACAGGCGAAGCACGAGTACTGGCCGTCCTTGTCGGCCGTCAGGTAGCACTCCCCCAGGCCCGTGCCAGCCCCGATCGTGGCAATTGGCATCCCTTCCTCCTTCTCGGCCTCGTTGAGCACAATGTACTCGTGCGGCTTCAGCGTCAAGAGGCCGTAGCCCATGGCGGCAAAGTCGTTGATGAGCTTCACAGTGGTGATGCCCAGCTCCTTCTCCAGGCCAGGCCCATCGATCTTCCAGCCGTCCTTGATGTTCGTGAACCTGCAAATACGCACCCATTTAGATATATTTCTAAACTTATCCTAGGATATTATATATATATATATTTAGGATAGGATTCCCGAAACAACGTACTCGACGGTGTTGTTTAGGACCGGGCCGGCGCAGGCCAGCACGCAGGCCACGGGCAGCCTGTCCACGAGCCTGGCCTCCTTCATGAAGAGGTGGCAGACCTCGGAGAAGCTCCCGTACTTCTCGTTGTGGTACTTCTTGGCGAACGTGATCTCCCCGGGGGCGACGGAGCCCTTGAAGGCCACGGAGCCCTTGGGGATGAGCCACAGCGACAGCCGCGTGTTGGTGCCGCCGCAGTCGCCCGAGATGATGAGGTCGCCTCTGGACAGAGGAAGGAGCGGGCTCAGCGAGGGCGGGAGGGTTAGAAACGCTGGGGAAGGAGCAGGACGTACGACATGAAGACGCTTTAGAAACGATCTTGCTCTTGAGAGGGGAGATTTGGAAGTGATACGAACTTTTCACTTCAATCTCGGAGTTGTGTAGCGTACGCAACTTAGTGGCTGATTCGCAACTGTAGCCATTATCAGAGTGCACGTTTGACTACCTTCTGCCAAGGTGGCAGCCACTGGCAAATTGCCCTCACATCACCCTCGTTGCCAGTGGCAGCAAGGAGGGTGATGCACACTCGTTAAAAACTTCATGCAGACTCGTTATAATAATGGTGTGGTAATCCATGTCGCGGGGCTGTCCGGACCAGACGGCGCCGCCACTATAGAGATCCCGCGATCGACCATGACCATGGCTGGTGTTGCTTTGTGCATAGGCCTGTGAGAGTTCCGTCTTCCCTTTGCAAGAGACGATACTGTAGCCAAGCATTCGTTAAAGGGGGCAATGTTGACGCTCAGACCGTGAGCTCCATCGAAACTAAAGGGCAAGACCAGAGTAATACGAAAGAAAAAAATCTCTTACAAACGAAGTTGCTCGATGGCAAACTGAACGCTACTCGCACCGTCGACCTAACACGCGGAGGAGGGATACAGAATGTATCGATGATCCCGTCCACGACATCAGCCACGTCTACACCTCCGCAGCACTTGCTCGCGATATGACAAGCTTAAACGCCGGTGTGCAGCAGCTGGTACGCGTAGAAGTGAGCGCCGCGCTCGCCAAGCTCCTCCGTGAGCACCAGGTAGATCGGGCACGCGCGCAGGGCGGGGCTCACTCGGCCCTTGTCGAACAGAGAGTTGAGGAAGATGTCCTTCTTCGTGA
>LGTU01001644.1:0-11939 GCA_001314425.1 Phytophthora pluvialis | reverse complement strand
CAACCATACACAACCATACACAACCATACACAACCATACACAAACAACACACAACAACACACACCACAACGCACAAACCGACCACGCCACGAACACCCCCACTCTATCCGACGCGCACACCTATAGCATCAGCAATCGATACGTCCGCACGCACACCTCCCACAAAACACTCTTGCCGGCTCTTTGCCGTCAACTTTTGTCATTTATAACCAACACGCTTTCTATAGCTCCCATGCATCGGGATCGGGACAACGCCGTCTTAGCCACCACCAGAGAGCCTCACATATTCCTATTACGCTTCAGTTTAAGCTCAAGCTCCCGAACGCGACGCGAAGCGACGCGACGAGGCCACTTGAAGAGTGCGGCGTCCTGGTTCTGCCATCTGGCCGTTGCGCCGACACCACCACGCCTACGTTCTAATCTCGCTAGATTGCCACACAGGTGATACACCGTCCGATCCAGCCTCTCGGTCTAGTACAAGGCGGGTCGTCGTCTATTGTAAGCCGGCTCCCTTCTTTTGCCTAAAGGTCGAGAGGGTCAGGCAAAGAGAACCGATCCGTGCTTGGCGAAACCGAGAGATCGAGCTCGCACCTGAATTATCCATCACCATGCCGCGCAGCGGGTGTTATAATAGTTTGCTTCGTTGTTCTCGTTGGCGTGAAACGACACGGCAAGCAGGAAAACAAGAACCAGTACATGACAACGGGTACACGCCCGAAAATCTACCTGACAAGCACAGCAATGGACTATATATTTGGAGTACAACGATGCCAAGTGCGGGATCTCTCTGTGGGTGCCAAGTGCGGGATCTGTGGCTGGTGATGAGCCAATGCGGTGCTGCTGCTATACAATCCATCGAATCCAATTGACTCTCTGAGATTCATATCGCCGGTAGGAGGTGGGTCAATATTCATAAAGACTTGCGTGAACCTGGTCTCAGCGGAAAAATACGTTTGAGCGTAGCGGCCAGGTCGGTGGAGAGGGTGTCCGGCATGTAAGGTGATGGATGCAAGACTCGTCTGCGTGCAAATCGCGACGTGCGGAACTATATCTACAAGTTTGTCGAGATCAAGGACCAGCCCCAAGAACTGAAGGCTCCTGTAAATGACCTTCATCTGGTTAGGAGCGTGTCTTTTTCAACGGGACCTTTCCTAATGAGTCAGCTGTGGACTCGCACGGATAATGAACGAGCGCAACGTCAGCTGGTGCTGCGCCATAGTCGCTCCGAGATCCAGCGCATGGGGGAGAGCAATCGAGGTATGTGGTAAGGCAATGCTCAGGTTAGCCATAGTCTTAGTAGTCACATAGTAGTACTACTAGTAGTTATACTAACACATGCTTCTCCAATTAGTAGTCCTAGGACTATTTCCCTTACAAATGATCCAGGATTAGTAATATTACTAGTCAGGAAAAAATCACCACTCCTACCAATCCCTGGCTCTGACACAAGCAAATACACCGTAAATGGGTCGCGAGATGATTCTCCGTGGCCGCTCAAATATACTGGCGAGCCCGACGAACCAATCTTGAAACCATTCTGCTACCTGCGTCGGACGAAGCATTTCTCGTTATAGATACGTCGCAATACAAGCAGAGCTCGGTGTTCGCTAGTACTCCTTCCTTGCCTTTTCAGAACCTTCTTCGCACACCTCGTCTCCGACCAAGGGACTCCCTCGTCGGCGTCCAAGAAGTCTCGTTCGCCCCCCAACCCACCAGCGTTGTCCGACACGAAGTCTGTGTTGTCTGGCATGGCCGAATTCAATTACGTCGCCCCCGTGCGTATTGCCATGGTGGCCGTCCTTGCGAAAGTTACGACCAGGAAGACGTCGCCGTGGCGTCTTGCCTACCCGTGGGCCGTTCGTCGTCTGGGGCACGACCCCGTGCAGTACGACGCCATTTACCGAGGGCATTGGCGACTCTATATGGCGTTCCGGCGTTTGTTCTGGGACTGGACGTTCAATGCCCCGCTGTAGAACAGCGTAGACACGAGCTCTCGGCGCAAGCTCAATATGCGGGTCGTACAAGCTCGTCTACGCCTCATCAGTCTCTGCATGGAGATGTGGGGGTACTACGGCTTCCAGGATTGTCTCAAGGGCCATGACGAACTCTTCTGGTACGGTGGTCAGGTTCGTGCGAGAACCGTACCGACGGGGGCGTTCCTGCTGAGGAATTGACGTCGTTGTCGCGTACGGATCAAGAACGCTATCAAACCGTGATCGACAACGACCTGAATCCGGCCCTGATCGACGACTACGGCTACCAAATCTCCGCGCCATCCTGGATTCTAGCGGGGCCCTCGACGAGGCGGTCAAGCCCCCCCTTCTGGTGGACACATGAAACCGTGGTACGTGTCTGCAAGGACATCATGTCCAGCTGCGAGGTGCACCCAACGTGGGTGGGCGCCCTGTCGGTCGACCCCTGTAAGAAGCTCAAAATCACTACAGGATTTGGCAGGTTCAAGGCCGCCTCACCGGTGCCCTCGACGACGGCACGTACGAGGTCCCGACGGCGCCCCCCATGTTCGACACCTAGCTGCAAGCCGATGACGTTTCTGACTTCGAGGACGACGGCGTTCCGAGTGCCCTTCCTCCCGCCGCCGAGGAAGACGCCGATGACCAAGACTACGCTCCCGCCGGGGCCCGAAATCCCTTCATTTCGCCGCGAAGTTGGTTCGCGCGCTTTTAACTCGAAATTTCAGTCCGTTCAGTGCAACAGCTTGCATTCTTCCCCGCATATCCTTCATCTTGCCTAGCAACACTTTTCTTCCTTCCGTCGGTAGCAGCATTCTCCGCGCGGTTGACTGTCAAGCTTCCAAGCTCCATAAAATAAAAAAGTATGCAATCTGCAGGTGTTTCAAAGTCCCTTGTCCACTGTAGACACTCTACCACTGGTTCCTCTCCTCCTCCCGTCTTAACGTAGCCTGAGCGGCTAGAGCTAGAACATGAGTTCGTCCTAATCCACCACAGCGTCGGCTTCCACAATCCTCGCGCTCAGCCGTAGTTCCGGCAAATTCTTCTTCCTGTTCTCAGTGTTCTCGGACGCCAGTATCAGCACGTCCTACTCGGGCGACAGCACCGTTCGAGGTAACCAGAACGTCTCAAATGTCGCCGCCAGAGCCTCGTACTGCACTTGCCGTTGCTCTGCACGTTTGGCCTAGATGTCGACCACGGGCGAGCTTACGTTTGTGAGCACCATTATTTCGCCTCCGATGGTTAGACGCTCCACGCAACTCGTCGCGGGCAGATTTTCCCCAGGCAGAGGCCGTCCTCTTCAGCGTCCCCGCTACCGTCTACTCCGATAGGAACGCCACTGGCATACGGGCGGCTCCACCGTCATTTGAATTTCTTCAACCTATTTACGTTGATGGTGACGGTCTTGTCAGGGTGGCTCAGGATGTCGATCTTATAGGGATTCTCCTCGACTTGGGCGAGGACACGGTAAGGTCTGTGCCAAGTGAACCCCAACATCTTCGTCTTCTTCGTGCCGCGCCGCGACCGGAAGAATTGATAGACCCACACCGCATTGCCGACGGCATACTCCACAAGTTTTTGGTCGCCTCTCCCTCGTTCGAGGCCGACAAGTTGTCCGCGACAACTGCTTCGACTTCCAAGGATCTCAAGAGTAAACCCAACAACTTGTTAGCGACAAGCATCGATTTCATAGGAGAAATGACTACTGGTGGTTTAGCTAGTTCAGCGCTTTTTTTCTTTAACTAAGTTTATTAGCACATGGAGCGTTTTTGATCCCTTTCATATCATGCCTTGATGCCACCATTCTATCGCTGCCGCTACAGGACGCTGTTCTCCTCCTTTCAACTTCGAGGTCCCAGTGGTTTTTGCCGCGGATGAAACCGGATTAGACTGCTAAACCCAACAAATAAAACTGGTTTTGCCACGGCAAAACCAACACTACCTGCGGCGTCATTTGTAGACATGGAGTACCGGAACGACTGGTGAGTGACCGTGGCTCCAACTTTACGCCGGAATTGATCCACGAACACCAGTATGAACTTGCTTCCTTTCGCCGTCGTCGGCAGTGGATCAATACCATCCACCAAAACGAGCGAGAACGGACCCGACAAGTATTTAATCGGCATCCGGTGCATCCGTCCCGCCTTACAAGGCCGATAGCCTTTCCCCCCGTTACAAATCTGACAGCAGCGTACGTACTCGGCCCCATCTTTCTTCCAACCGGGCCAGTAATCATGCCGTCTTTCTAGTCAGTCGTCTTAGTCTTGCCCAAATGAGCTTTGTCATGTCGGCCTGACAAAAATGTAACACGGTTTCGATGACAGGCAAAGGTATAGCCGGCACCGCCAACGTGTCCGAAGGGCCAGCCCACGCCTTGATATACACTCGACGCATCAGCACTCCGTTCTTCAGCAGGAAGTGAGGGACATCCGCAGGACCAGTACTTGGAGCTGGGGGTCGATCGAGAGGGCCCCACTCTCCAAGAAGAACATCATGGCTTGCATCCAAGGGGTCCTGGCTTGTTCAGCAACGAAGTCTCACTATCCAGACAACCAGTCTCACCCAAGGACTGCTGGCCCGCAGGATTCCTCTCCCCTTCATCATCATCTTGTTCTTCCTGAGTGAGAGACCGCCCTTCCTCGACGGCGGTACCTCCCAGGTTACGTCTTAAGGCCGTCGCCGGTCCGGCGGCGTCGTGCCCCCGACTTCGACAGGCACTCCCGCGTCGGACGCCGTCAATGGGCGTAGCACGTCCTCCAACCGCAAGTGTCGAACGCGTCTTGGGGCCTGGTCTTCATTAGTCTCGAGCGGGTTGAGCAAGTCACTCATGGTTACCGTGGCGACTATGGGCACCTGGCGGAGACGGGAAAGCCCGTCCGCGTGATCCATGAGCGTTCCGGCCTTGTGATACACCTTGAATCGCAGCTGAGATAACTCTATCGCACCGTGCGAGTTTACTGTTCGAAGTGCGAGTATCTTCTCCAAATATCCAGGTCAGAGCCTGATGGTCCGTGTACAGATCAAACTCAGCGTGGTGTAAGTAGCTGCGGAAGTTTCGCGTGGCCCACACCACACTCCAGCATTCCATCTCCGTCGTTCCGTCTGTCTTGTTGATCCAGTTTCGCTGGAATCCAACGAGCATCTTACTCGCATAGGCGGCAGCACGGTCTCGACCGTCGGTCTCCTGCATCAGGTACGCTCCGACGACTAGGTGGGAAGAATCGACATGCAACTTGAACCGCTTGTTGAAGTCAGGATAGGCCAAGATCGGGAGGCGCACTAGACTGCGCTGCAGTTGACGGAACGCAGGATCGCAGTCGGCATCCCACTTGAACTTGGTTTCTTTTAGCTTAAGTCTCTACAGCGGCGCAGAGATCGCTGCATAACCCGGCATATACCTCCTGAAGTTACTTGTCCGTCAGTGCGCTGGTGGTGTGCCGTTGCGAGATTTAGTTTGGTCCCAAGCAAAGTCCCCAGAATTCCGACGTAAACTTCGAGTCCCGGTCCGTTGTGATAACAACAGACAATCCATGTAATTGAACATATTGATCCACGAAAAGGTTTGCACGCGATTCTGCTGAGATGTCTCCCACGGTTGCTTTAAAATGTGCTCTATTAGTCAGTCGATCTGCGATTACCATGATTGAGGCGAACTATGTGGTAGTCCATGGTAATCCCGTCATGAAATCGATTCCAATTGACGACCATCTCGCTGTTGGCACTTCTAATGGATGCAGCAGACCTAGGGCTGTTCCGGGTCGAGATTTGTTGCCCTGACACAATTCGCACGTCGCCACGTATTATTTTACGCGCTTCAGCCATTTTTTTTTCAGTAGAACCTTTCGGATACCTCTTGAGTTGTCTTTTCGATACCCGGATTCCCCGCAGTAGCAATGTCGTGAAGTTCCCAGAGTACTGTGTTTTGGATCTCGATGTCGTCGACCGGAATGAAGATTTTTAGCTGGTCTTTGACTCGATACAGCACAACTCGATCCTTTTCGTCGAACACAAATTTCCTGGGTGCCTTGACCACCTTCTGAACGGCAAATTCCTTCGTGATCCCAGCCCTTCTCTGTGCCCTGCGTACCAAATGCACTAGTGTCGCTGGTTTGAGATGACGAACTGCGAGCATTTGTTTTCATTTGCGTTCCATGAAATCGATCTCAAAATCCGGACGCCGACTCAAAGCATCTGCCACGACGTTTGTTATCCCCGGAATGTGTTGAAAACGCAGCTGAAATTCCTCGAGGAGGTCATACCACCTGCGTATCCGCCGATATATTGTTTTCTGCGTAATAACCCGTTCAAGTGAGTGGTGGTCCATCTCGACTGTGCACCCGCCATCAAGTAGATAGACTCGCCAGATTTTCAGGCAATGAACAATCGCGAGCATCTCTTGTTCGTGTGTTGGATAATTTAGCTCAGGTGAATTCATCTTTCGCCCGCAAAACGTAATTGGTTATTCAACTTCGTCCATACCATAGCGAGATTTTGTGTATTGTAGTAGCATCCCGCTATCTGCAAATTGAGATGCGTCCGTGCGCATCAAAAATACTTTCGAAAAGTCGGGCAAGCTGACACGGGTTTGTGAATCCAAAACGTTTGCTGTAGTGAAATCACCTTTCCGTCTGCAGTCGTTCTGATGGGCGCTGAGGTGGTGGTTCCTGAACTGTTTGTGTTCCAGTCGCTGCCTCCGTCGTTTCTATCGTAACTTCTCGAATAAATGCTTCCTTGGAGAGGATTCGATCCGTTTCCGAGTCGATAATTGGTCTTGCGAGCCGTTTCCAAGACACACCAAGCATGATCTCGCACTCGTTCGGTACGTGACACAGATGAAATTCAAACTCAAATGATGGCAATTATGCAATGAATACCGTCAATTGAATCGTTCTGTAATGGGCCCTCCAGTTACATAAGTAGGTAGGTTTACAATTCCATAACTAGGTAGATCAGCACACGGCNTTTCCCCAGTCTAAATACTTGGCTCAGCTTCCTGAGCCTTCTACAAGCTTCCTCATCGCTACGTGTAAGCTAGTGACGGTAACCACCTAGCCCGTTACACGTTCGTTGACGCACAGACTTGATCTTCCCGTTAGCATACGTTACATCCATCGCTCCGTGGTCAACAACATCATCCGTCCAGCCCTGCTTCGCCACAAATTGTTCAGAGATCCCGCAAAAATTTGCTCCCTCATAAAAATGCTTGAGCTGAGGCAGGCTGTGCAGATCTAATCAGATAGCGATCAAACCTTTGGTCTTCTTCTCCGGCACCGACCTGGAAGTATATTCGGTTGGACTTCGTACCGGGGTCGAGCACGCGATACTGGTCACCGGTGTTGGCTATGTCCGGTCTTGAGATGCTATCCTCAAGACCAGTCAGTTTAAATCTGACTTGATCTTGGTGAGATCAGCCTTGATTGTGTTCAGCACCGTCCACATTTTGCTATGATCGCTGGTAGGTACTGAATTTTCGGATGCTGTCGATATCGCCGCGGTACCAGCGCGTTAAGCCCCGCCATATTTAAACCAAGCCGGCCAGAGATCAGGATGCATTATCCAGCACTTATCTTGAGTATGCCCTTTCTCAAGGCAACGCGTCGAGCCACATTTTCCTGGCTCGCTGAACTTGGGCTTTGGTCCGACAGCTTTCTTACTGGTGTTGTTTGTGCCGCTGTTACCTCCTGCCTTGCGCGACTCCGAAGCCGCGTCTCGAGGGTTGAACGACCGTGCCGTGCCAATAGTTCTTCGATCGGCTCATGCGTCTGCGTCTTCAGCAGCTCTCTGAGTTGGCTCGAGCGAAGTTTTTTTTAACTTGACCATCTTGAACTTTTCGAAGGCATCGTTAGTGCGACCAAGTCGTTAAAATTCGTCGATGTATTCGTCCAACGAATGGTTTCCTTGATTGCAGTCGAAGAAGCCGGCAACGAGATCTTCTTCACGCGATCGAGTCATAAAGCGTTGCTTCATTTTCTTCAAAATGCGACTCCAACGCCTTTCGCCTTTAAAATTCGGAAGAAGCCATTTTTTTGCCTTGCCCTTTGTATGCTTTAGCATGAGTTCTCCAACACACCAGTCTACTTATTCCTGACCCAAATATAGGCCATACGCGACATACCACGAGATCATGTTTAGAACGTAGACGTCGATGTCATCGCCGTTATCTTCACCGTACATCGGCGTTTCCTTTTGTTTCAGGTAAGTCGAGATTCGATTCTCGAGCTCCACGTTGGTGAAATTTGGTGTGTGGGGTGGGATTTGGCCCACAACATTCCAATCCGCATACAGCTACTCATCGGTCACAGCCACACCTCGGCTATTGTTCGTCTGACCCCCACTGTGCAGATCTTACCTTCGAACTTGAGCGCCTTGTCGTAGCGACTCCATTTCAGTTCGTAGTGTAGCGAGATCGTCTTTCTGACTCGCCAATTCTTCATCGCTTCTCGTTGCGAAGCTCTGGATCTGGTTAATTACCTCATGAAGCAAGACCTGATTTGCCTTGATATGCTCCATGTTTTGGTTCTGCCGCTGTTCGGTACGCGTTGCGAATGCCGCTACTGCTTCAGTTAGTCTCGTCTGGTGTGCAGGGTCTCCTCTAGGGCTTCTAGATTCGCGAATACGAGTCGTAATCTGCCGATTTCGTTCAGGTCGAGTGGCCGGCCGTCATCCACCACGTCGACATCACTACCGACGTCGCTCATGCTGCTGCCTTCCACTTCAAGGTCTACTATGTTGCAAATATGGTGGGGCCCCCTTCGGACGAGACGTACGTCCCGGGACACCAAGCCGCGGTTGGAGGAAGAGTAGTGGTAGGATCGGGCGGACGACTTTGAGGGGACTCCAGCCAGGCAGTAGGGAGCTTGCAGACGTTGTTGGTAGTGTCTTGAGCAGAACAAGGGAAAATTCAAAGTGTGTATTGCATGGTTAGTTTGCGGCTCTGCTCTCAAGTGACAGTAGTTTCGAGATCTTTACCGAGGGTCGCCCATCCCTTATCGAGAGTCACTCTGCTGGTTTCGCGATAGTTGAGTAGATCTGCAAGCGCTCTTAGTATTCTTTTCTCGGAACGGTTTAGTTTCGTGACGCCGTGACAACTATAGTCAATGCAGAAGCGTATGCCCCCGTTGGGCTTTCGGATCATTAATACAGGTGGTCAACGGTGACACGGGGTGAAGTCGTGGTGCGACAGCGATCTCGTCCCAGGGGATTGTGGTATTGGGATCCATCCAAATGCGAGTGGTGACGGAAGAGGATCCGACAACCATCAGGCGATAGGGGATGACGACAGTCGGGAGCGTTGAATGACGGCGATGGAATCAATGGCGTTGCAAAATAGGAGTCGGGCGGCGGGATCAGGGGATTGAACCTGGCCTGGGGTCAGAATAGTATGTCTCACCTCACGTGGATCCCATTGTAGGCGGATTCCGAGGTGGCCGGACTGGATCCGCGGCGGATCCTAGTTTAGGGGAAGGTTGATGCAAGGCAGAGCTTAGAGCCAGTAGATGAGGGATTCCCTCGCGGGATGGGATGATCGGTTTTGGATAGGTCCAAGGCTAACATAAATCAGAGTCGAATTTGCTTGGAAGTGCGCAGTCGGTTATTAGTACTGGGATTCGTATTGGCCCATATTTTAACTGAGTAATATGCACCTCGCATTAGGTGGCAGTCTATTAGATAGCTTGGCTNCCCCCCCCCCCCGCTCCCAGATCCCGCTATAGGAAGCGGCAAGCGACGTAAAGGAAATCCCCATCACGGTAACAACTCTGGACCCTGTACTCAAATACGGATCCACAAGGTCTACGGTAAGGAGCTCAAGACCCAACTATCCGGACCCTGTGTGAAGGAACCCACACGCAGGATTCACCTCTCCAGTCCCCACAAGGACGTTCAAGTCTCACCAAGTGGGTATCTCGTGTCAACGAGAGAGCTGTACCAGCCCACAGACGGGTACACAAGGTGAACTACTCAGCAACCACACGGTTATCGGAGTACCCCCTCCATTAGTCGGCGTCTGGGCGCAGTGTATGTAAGTTTGGGATCTCTGCTCATTTTAGCGAGTTCACTCCACCACATAGGCTCAGTCAGTGGACCGCTTGGCCCTTGAGAGGCCCCAGTCAGGTCAAGTGCGTCCCCATAACACGTCGTCCAGGCAGGCGCGTTCGCGTATGCGCTCCACCTCTGGGTCGCCATCAGCGGAGGTTGAAACAGCGGAGGAAGGCCCCTGGCGTGGACACCTCTTGCTGACTCGGCGTCTGCCCGACGGTCACTCCTCCAAACGATGGAATGGCGGCAGAGGCAATCCTCGAGGCGCCGGGGGTCGATTTCACCGCCGCCGGGTATCGGCGAGTCGCCATACGAGACGTCGGCTCGGTAGACCCGTAAATTGACGCCGTGGCCGGGTACGGAATATGCGCCGTATGGGACATGTGTCCTGCGGTCCCGTACGTCGCAGACCTAGCCTCATTCCCAGCCGTCGTCGCATAATCCGGATACTGTTGTAGCGCACGGTGCGCGACCTGCATCAAGAATGTCTCCAACGCGGGGTCCATACCCGACTCAGGGAACGACGTCGTGTGCCCCGCCGGCGCTGCCACGGCTTCTGCGAACGGGGCTCCAGTCCGCTGTGTTGCCGGACCTGTACCGTTCCTCCGTCGACAGTCGATGCACCCGGTGGCCGTGTGTGTGAATTACCTGATGGAAGGCTACTTAGGAAGTCGACCGAGGAGCATAGCGATGTAGGAGACTGGTAGTTGATTTATGGTTTAGACGGTAAAAGAGATAATGAGAAAGAAAGCTGAGCCTCGCGACTCGAGGCTCATGTGCACGAGGGCTATCCCCTCGGGTCTCCTCTGTGATAGATGCAAAAGACCAAGTGACGACTGTGCTTGTCCAGCGTGCTGTGCTGACCACGCTGTCGTCTGTCCCTTCTTCGGTGTCTTGTGCGCTGTGTAGTGACTTCATTCTCCATAGACTCGATTGCCGACTGGTTGTCAACTCGAAGCAAAATAGTGCCGTCGTAGGGTAGTAAGCCGAGTTCCTGAAGTAGTTGGGGGATCGCAATGCAGTCTTGGATGGCCGAAGACGCAGCAACTTATTCAGCCCCCATTGTTGAAAGGGCCACGGTTGTCAGCTTCCTCGAGGACCATGAAATAGTCATTCCGTTGATCTCCAAGACAGCCCCGCTTGTATATTTTGCAGTTGAAGAATCACCAGCCCAGTTGGCGTTGGAGTAAATGACTGGTGATAGTTGCGAGATGTTGTCGTTGCCAAATTTGTAGAACAGTCCTGAACTCGCAGTGCCTTTCAAGTAGCGTAAAACACGTTTGACTCCGTTCCAGTGTGTCGTTGTTGGGCACGATACAAACGCGAAATGCAGTTTGTCGCTGTAGCAACATCAAGGCGAGTTCAGTTTGAGATCCAAAGCAAGCTGCCGATGGCTTCTCGAAACGAGTTGGTGGCGTGGAATGGTTCTCCATTTACTCCAAAGAATCCATGGTTGACATCCATGGGAGTTGTCGAGAGTCTGCACTGGCCAATTCCGAATTTCGCGAGGAGATCTGCTGTCGTTTCCTGTTGGTGGATCAAAATGCCGTTCGCGGCATACTCAATCCAAATACCAAGACATTTGCGGGTATCACCAAGTGAATTCCACCTGAATTTGCCGATCTTGGCCGGTTGCGTCAATCACCCCTTTTACAATTCCGAAGTAGTTTTGGCGATCGCGCAGAGGCTTCCCAAGTAATTCGCTTATGTCCGAATTCGTATTTAAACGGGAATAATTTATTCTTCCCACCGGCAATCAAAACGGAGTCGTTAGAACATGTGACGTGTGGATACTTGGTAATTGTAGAGGCCGACTCAGTAGGGACGGTGTTGTAACCACCGAATTTAGACGGACATTATTTGGCGATTAATAGTAGTCTGGCACTGTCACTGGATGACTGATACCAGATGGAGCACATGTTACCCATTAAG
>LGTU01001640.1:0-11055 GCA_001314425.1 Phytophthora pluvialis | reverse complement strand
ACCCGTCATTCGTCTCTTGCAAGAACCTCGTCAGTGGTTTTTGACTTGTTGACTAGGAGAGAATCGCAGAGTTGACTAAAAACGCCTAGCATCTATACGTACTGATAGATAAACAGCAGAGATAGTGTGTGTTTCGCCAATAGATTCAACTAGAAACGAAACTCACGGGGATTTTCATTGCCCGACCGGGCTCGTGTCAGCGCTCGCGAGGCGTCTGGGACTGGCATTCCTGGGGCACGACGACGTGCTCGAAGTGCTCGAGCCTCTTCTGCTGCACCTCGCCCGCGGTGGCATACTGTAGGGCTAAGATCGCCTCGTATTTTGCCACCAGGAGCTGCAGAACCCAGCGACGAGGATGGCGAAAGGAATGCTGGGTGGAGTGTACCACCGCTGCTGAAGGCCGACGGGGGGATGTCGATGACAACTAATGATGGACGTTTGACAATGCCCCGTGGGTGTCATCCTGCTGGCCTGCTTCAAGTCCTGATGTAAATCGCTGCGACAACAGACTCATACGCACCCTACCACTCAAAGTTGTGTCATGTAGCTTTCTTAACTTGTCAAAACAAACTTGTGTCTGCGGCTCAAAAGTGCCCTCCTAGGTATTCGTAGCTGTGGTCGACGTTGTGACTCATCGCCCATTGAGCCGAGTCGTGCCGGTTCTCCTGCTCATACAACACGTCTTCGTCGTCTCGTTCTCGTCTTCACTCGACCTTGAATCTCCGTTGTCTTCGCCAAGGTCTGAGTCGTAGCATTCCACGTAACAGATTCCTTCAGGTTCGTCGTCGCTACCTTCTTCACTGCGAACAGCTTTTGCCAATGCCGATGGATCGGATGGCACCATGGGAACCGCCTTCTTCTCGCGGCGAATCCAGAACAAGGAGACCAGCTTTTCAAGCTTTGCTATACCAAGCTGATTTCGCCTATCCGTGCAGATATACTTATGGGTACTCCAGTTCCGCTCTGAAGCCGCTGAAGACGTCGGCATCGTGAAAACCCTGCGTGCAATCCGATACAAGATAGGGTACTTATCACGCCTCTCTCCCCGCCACTCCAAAGGCGCCGTGCGTGTATGAGCTCTTCTTTGCTGCGGACTCCAGTACTGCTTCGTATTCCAAAACACTCCAGCCTGATGAAAAGCCTCCTCAACCTCATCTTTTGTGTACCCCAGCCGCTTCGCCACTTGTCGGATCTGCTTCTTCGTTTTGTGTCGGTCCTTACCTACAAAGCCACGCGGGTCCTGCGAGGGATCCAGGTAATACGCGATTCCCATGGCATCCGTATGCATGTTGTCCCATCTTGATTGTATCAAAACCAGGATTTGTTTCGCAGTAGTTTCGAGAAAGTGGGGACCACGGTAGACGGGATTCTTTAGCAGGTCACGAAATACCCAGTATACCAGTGATATACAACAACGATCAGACTCCATTAAACCAAGCTTCTTGATGATCGGCTTCAGAAGTTGGATTAGTTGCTCTCCCTTCTGCCAAAAATCGTCATCTCGCACGATATTCTCAACCCGTTCGAAAGCGATTGCTTTGAGAGATTTAGTCTCTTGTTCCTTCGCCTCCTGTGCTTCTTGGGCGTCCCGTGCTTTTCTGGATTTCTTCTTGCTGCGTTTACTTTTTTTCGTGGATAAAGGCGCACGAGATACAGGAGGTAGCTGCATCTGCCGCTTTTTGGCTCCTTTGAAGGCCTCCATGAAGTCACCGTCGTCGAAAAGGCGGGTGATAGCCTCTCTGTTCCGAATGACGTTCACAAGGCACTGGTAGGAAGAATACCAGCGAGTTACAACTGGAGTGGTAAAAGAACGACCGCATGCTTTGGCGCTATCAGCGCGAGCCATGTCAGCTTTTTCCACCTTGAGTCGTGCCAGCAGCTGTGACCTCCGCACGAAGTATGTTGTAATTGCCTCAGCGTTGCTTGTCACTCGATTCACAACCTCCAACTTCGCTGTATCTTGAAGAAGTAGGTTGAGCATGTGAGCCGCACAGCCATTGCATAGTATTCCACGTGTGGATTCAATGATGGTCCAGGACTTGTCCATGTTGGGAGCGTTGTCACTTGTAATAGTTGCCACTTTGCCGATACCGATGATAGCTTCCAGCCAATCAACCACATTAAGGATCAGGTTCGCCAAAAACTTTCCCGTTTGCGAGTCAATTGTAACCGAGATCATCTTCAGGTGAAGGGGATCGAAATTCGGGCCCACGGCTACGAAGTTCATTAGCTTTTCATGCTTTAACCCCCCCCCCCCGAAGCCATCAAGCACCAGCCCAACATGTGGCTGGTCTGCGAGCTCCTTGAACAAATCTTCCATCAGTTAATCATAAGCCTCTTCAATAAGATCGTCACCAACACTCTTCGGAGGAGGAACTTTCAGCTCAGGGCAGAGAGATTTTATCAAGCGCTTGAAACTTGCCAAGCTAACAATTCGAAACGCCGATCCAGACTCATAAACAAAACTTGCAACCAGTTTGTTCAGTAGGGCTTGTGAGACGCGGCAAGTCTGCAGCTGTGGGTCCTCCGAGTCTACTGCGGCAGAGGTACATGCACTCCTCGTGAGCTTCTTCAAGACGAGACCAAATTCACCATAGCAGATGCAATAGCGTACCCTCTTGGCACTCTGCTGATGAAAGATAATCCAGGCTTCCGTTTGCCCGACAATTTTTTCGCGCAGCTTCTTCGTCACGGTCGTGTTCTGCACTCTCCCGTGTCCTCTTCTCCGCCCATGTGTATCCAGAGCACTTCGTCAAATGGCTCTTTAGTTTATCTGGCTTGAGCCTCATGATAACGACGTCACAGCGCCGACACCCCACGCTTCCATCAGAAGCCTTCTTTGTGAAGAGCTTCCAGATTTCGCTCGGTGGGCGCCCTCCAGGCATTACTGCTTCATGTCGACGTCGCATTAGTTTCTTCTGTTGTCATCGTTGTCGCCTCTCGCTCACCTTCGGTCTGTATTCCTCGTAGCGAAGCTTGCAAGTTGCCGGAGTAGTGTTGTAGCCGTCAGTCGACACCAGGGTCGGACCGACGACAGCGTAGCGAAGGCGAAGCTGCCGGTAGGACCTCAGTGGGGTGGTAGTAGGCCGGACTAGTCGGCGGAGGAGCTGGAGTGCGCGCTGGAGCGGATGTCACCGACGCTCGAGTGCGGAATGAAGAGTTGAAGTTGCCTTCCGCGCGCAAATGGAGACTCGCGAGCGCTTCAAAATTGCTAACTATAGCCGCAAGATCTGAGTAATTAAATATATAGCCTCATGGTCCAGTTTCGTCGACGAAACTCTGAGTTGCGTCCGAGAAACTCGAGCTCAGAACTGTTCTATACTCGAAACTCAAACTNCCCGAGCTCAGAACTGTTCTATACTCGAAACTCAAACTAAACCGGACGAAACTAAGCACACACTAAGCAGAGATGACCAAGGAGATCAGAGTACTGTAGTCCCAGCAGCTATGAACGACGTAGGCACTGTAGCAATGGGCCAAGCTGCACCACGGGAAGAAGGGCGACCACGACCACGATGAAAAGCGGCGTCATGCTGATGCCAATCACAAGGGTTATGGGGATTGGGGCTTCGGGGGCGTACACTTTACGCTTTTGCGGTGACGCTAACGATTTCGGTTGTGGCTGTAGCGGAGGCTGCTACATGCACCTCGTCAGTCAGTTCGTTTGCCAGCGACGACGTGATCACAATACACTTCAACTTCAGATTCAGGAGTGATTGTCGATTACGGATACATAGTTCTAAATATTCGAAACCGGATCCTGAATTTTGGGAATTGCCACACAATTGCCACTCAGCCACTGGCAATTTGCCAGCACCACACGCACAGAACAGCACAGCGCAACCGCACCGAATTCGGCACATTGCGCTCTATTCGGAGGCGGTCCTAACACTGAACTGGCCTGTTCGCGTACGTGGCGCTGCAAATGCTCGACACTCGGCATCTCGAACCAGTGGGAAATCAAGAAGAGGGTGAAAAAAACATTAGATGCAGATTGAATCGCTGTTCCAATCACCTTTGCGCCCCGCAGCCAATCAGACGCCGTTTCGGCAGGCCGGCCCCGACCCCCTCAGAGAAATCGAAGAACGCCATCTTGGCCATCGCCTCTTATCCTTCGCCGACCTCGCGCTCTTGCTGTCCTCCTACAGCGCGCCGCGGACTGCAACTAGGCTCTGCTTCTTGAACGCGCTCTCCTCTGTCTGTGCGTGCAAAACCTGCTTTCCAGCGACGCGTGGATCGTCCGCAATCGACGTCCGAAGCCAGCCACCCCCCTACCACAGCCGAGGTCAGCGCGTCTAGGCGATGCCGGAGCACGGCGCGGGGCGCAAGGGCACGCCGCTGCCCATCTACGTGGGCGGCGCGAGCGGGCGCCATGCGCCACGCAAGAAGCCGTTCGTGAAGCGCGGCAGTCGCAGCCGCAGCGGCGACGAGCGAGAGGCGTCGCCCGCCAAGCGGAAGGGCGTGCTGCTGACCGAGCGGCGCACGTGGAACCTGCTCTGGGCGCTGTTCATCGTGGCCTTCGTGGTCTGCATGGTGTGTCTCGTGACGCTGGGACGCATGGTGCAGGACGGGACCATCTCGAACAACGAAGTGAGCGGCGGAGACGGCACGCAGCGAGGGCTCTTCGCCGTGTGGAAGGAGACCCAGATGCTGGCCAAGCTGAAGCGACTGTCGCACATGTTCACGTCGGTGGACGAGACCAAGGTGAAGAACCAAGTGACGAGGCAAGAGCTGAGCGATCTGGGCGACTACCAGTGCGTCGGGTGGAGACAAACGACCAACTGCACGCCCTCGGGCGATCGGGAGTTCGAGAACGACAAGAACTGCTCCGAGTTGATCCCCAACGGCGTTTCCGGATACTGCGAGGTGCGCAACACGCGCACGGGCGAGGCGAACCGCGTGCTGGCGATGCACTGCGATTCCTTGAGACCAGGCGTGCAGTTCAAGTGCGATATGTTCCAGAGTCTGCTGAGCTACAGTATCCTGTCGACGGACTACGAGCATGACCCGAACTTCTCGTACAAGCACAACCAAGATGTGTTCCGGGCGACGAACAAGTTGTCAGGCACGCCGATCCCGCTGGGGGTGGACGGTTTGAAGAACGAGAGTGTCGGGCAATTGGAGCTGTCGTTTGACCGAGGAATCGTGTTTGTCATCTATGAGAAACTGCTGCTCGGTGCGTATGTGAGTGTGCGCTCGCTGCGCGCTCTGGGATGCACGCTGCCGATTGAGATGTGGTACAAGACGTCGGAGACGAACGTGGAGCACCCGCTGCTGCGGCTCATGGTGGAGGAGTTTGGCGTGTACGTGCGCGTGATCGAGGACCCGCTGGCCACGCACTTCTACACGAAGCTGTACGCGATTTTCTACAGCGCCTTCGATAACGTGTTGCTGCTGGACGCTGATAACTTTGCGGTGCGCGAACCCAACTATTTATTCGACACGCAGGAGTTTGTGGAGACGGGCGCGATCTTCTGGCCAGACTTTTGGAAGCCGGGCAACACGATTTTCAACATCCACAAGAACAGCTACGTCTGGGACTTCTTCGGCCTTGACTATGTGGACATGTTCGAGCAGGAAAGTGGCCAGGTGATGATCAACCGGCGGATGCACTACAAGGCGTTGAACGTGCTCATGTACTACGGCTTCTCGCTGCCCCGCGCACACGAGGAGTTGCGGCTTGTGTGGGGCGACAAGGACCTGTTTCGGTTCGCCTGGCTCAAGTCCAAGAGCTCGTTCCACATGACGCCGCGGCCGCCGGGCTCGGCTGGTACGAAGCACCCGGACTACGATCTGTTCTGCGGTGTGACCATGGTGCAGCATGACCCGAGCGGGCGCGTGATCTTCCTGCATCGCAACACGGAGAAGCTCACGTACTCCAACAATCGGATCCTGTGGACCCACATCCAGCAGTACAAGCGCACGTCCGCGCTCTCCGACTACTACGTGCGCGGCGCCAATGGTGGCAAGGTCTTCCCTCAGTTCAAGCGCTGCTTCGGCAAGGACGTGCACTACGAGAAGCTCTTCACGCTCAAGCCAATGAGCGCCTTCCCCTTCGAGAACCTCGAGGACGATCTCCTGCGGTTCGCTGCTGCCGGCGCGGAGGTGCTTCGGCTTTCTGGCTACGAAGAGAAAGATGAGGGTGAGCAGACTGAAGAGACGAAACCGGACGAGTGAGCGCCGACATAGGGCGAGCCATAGAAGAATGACCGTCGAGTAGGAATCTGTAGTGTGCTCCAATGCGCGTGTGTAGATGGGATCGGCGGAGGGCGAGCAGTCTGCTGTCGAGACAAATAGCATCAAAGCTTTATTAGGGAAAACCGTGAGTCCACACAAGCCTTGAGAAATGGCAAGACGAGCAGCCTGCCTTTCGCTGGGTGAACGAGTTCTGAAGTGTTGCCCAGCGTTGCGAGTTGCAACGCTGGTCAACGCTTGCGAGATTACTCTGTGCCTGTCGCCATGCACTCGTGCGCTCGTAAAACCGCACAATTATTCGTGTCGAGTTGTTGGTCCTGGATACTCGTGGCGTTATTGACCGTTATGCTATCATACCGGTAGTGCATGTAGTGCATGTACTTGACCCCCGCGACTGCCTTCGGCGGACTTGCATAGAGCTTATAGAGCACACAAGACCCTTGGGTCTTACTTAAGTCGATTTGCATTATTATCCTGCGACCGGTGTGGAGGGATTTTCGTATCTTCCTCGAGCGCTTACGCCACGGCCACGCGTGGTGACCATTAGCGACCGTGCCTTCGTACCAGCCCGGATAGGGAATCGATGGCGCTGGCTGCCATTGTCGTGAGAAAATACATGTACCTAGGTAGTGGCACCAGTTGACTCGCAGCGCGCGATCGTCAGCCACGACGATGGCAAGAGCCCCGCTCACGCACGGCTCCGACGGAGCGACCGACGAATCCCGGCTATGATTTGCGCGCTGATGGATAGCCCTCGTTCTGCGCCGCTATACTAAACAGCGTGTTGAACACGAAGCGAGCCGCATTGCTCGCCACGAGACGCGAATCTGCAGCTGGCGTGCAAGTCGGAGCCTCTGGTTGGGACGGCGCCGACACCTGTCCACCTAGACCGGAAATATCGCTCGCCACGAATCCCCGAATTGCTCGCTGCACTCACATTCTGGTGCGACCAGAGCGACCAGAAACGCCGGGATCCACCCTAGGTGTACCTTTATACTATTGTTATCGCTCGGCGACACGCAAACGGCAACACCGTGTGACAGGCATCTCCTATTTTATCTGCAGCGGGGCAAGGCAATGGTAAGCTTAGGGCCTGGCAACATGCACCAAGCAAGCCACCGATGTTAAAAAAAAACAATAAAAAACACTGTCATTTGACCCAAGCAGCCCACATCCAGATCATCGAACAGCTGGCGCAAAAACTGAAGCACCTGGTGCATCCACCTCGCCATTGGTCCAAAGGCCCGCTTTGCAGTGTCGCCATTGGCCAAAACGTTTCTCACAGTGACGCCAGGCCAGAGATAGTGCAAGGTGGAATTTCCAGTCGCTGGCTCGCGCCGCTCACCGTCAACACCGTCACTCGCCGTTTGCTCCAGCACGTCCCAAGTCCCTTCCGCCCGGATACGAGCTCGCCTTCCACCTCTCTGTGTGGCTCTCCGCACGGCGTGCACCAGCTTCTTGGTCTCTGTCCCATTCCGCCTCACTCTCGTATACAGAACCCACCCCCCAATGCGGAAGACGGAACTCCCACCCGCGCAGTACGTCCCGGTGCAGGACGTCAAGGACAAGCAGCAGCTCAAGGGCCAGTGCGGCGGCGGCCGCGTGCAGCACAACAAGCTGTTCGCGCTCTTCTTCCTCATCGTCATGAGCTGCGCGCTCGGGCTCATCTGCGTGGCGTCGCTCATCCAGCAGCGCGACCTGCAGCTGCAGCGCCTGGCGGTGCGCAGTCTGCACGGCACCGGCGAGCACGACGGCAACGGCCTGCGCGGCCAGATGACGGAGCTCATGCAGCAGCCAGCTGAGGACGACAACGTCGCGGCTGCGGCCGTGGAGGACCCACTGGGGGGCGACCTCGGCAGCTTCGAGTGCGTGGGCTGGAAGGCCCAGCGAGACTGCTCGCCCGACGGGGGACCCGATGTGGCCAACCACAGGGCGTGCAACGCTACGGTGCACCACGGGGAGAGCGGCTTCTGCGAGATCCGCCATAAGCGCACGGGCGAGGTGCACCAGGTTATGAAGATGCACTGCGACTCGCTGCGGACGGAGGTTGCGTTCAGGTGCGAAGAGTTCGCGGCCTTCTTGGCGTTCGGACGCAAAGCCACCGAGTACGTGCACGACCGGACGTTCTCCATGGAAGGGTGCAGGCAGCGGTTGGTAGACGACCAACTGACGGCGAACGAGAAGCCGAAACTGGCCGAGGGGGACATGGTCGACAAGATCCGGCGCGGAGTCGAGCTGACGCGCACGACCGCTCCGGCGAGGGATATCCAGCAGCTGAGGAAGGAGCTGCAAGTTGTGCCGACCGCGCCGTCGTCATACAAGCGCGGGATCGTCTTTGTGGTCTTCGAGAAGATGCTGCAGAGTGTGTACGCCTCGGTGCGATCACTGCGAGGCATGGACTGCACTTTGCCCGTTGAGTTGTGGTACAAGCGCTCCGAGACGGACCCGTCGCACCCGCTGCTTCGCGAGCTCACGGGCCGGTATGGAGTTTACATGAGGGAAATCAGAGACCCACGAGCTACCAAGTTCTACACCAAGACGTACGCGGTGTTCTACAGTGCTTTCGATCAGGTGCTGCTCCTTGACGCTGACAACTTTGCCGTGCGCGACCCGACGTATCTGTTCGATACGCCGCAGTTCCAGAACGAAGGGGCCATCTTCTGGCCCGACTTCTGGCGCCCCAAGAAGACCATCTTCAATATCCAGCCCACTAGTTTCGTCTGGGAGGTCTTCGATTTGCAGCCTGTCGACATGTTCGAGCAGGAATCCGGACAAGTTCTGATCGACCGGAGCAGGCATCAGAAGGCCCTCAATGTGTTGATGTACTACGCGTTCAACCCAAGGATCTTCGAGCGCCTCCGTCTCGCTTGGGGAGACAAGGATTTGTTCCGCTTCGCGTGGCTCAAGACGGGTAGCTCCTTCCACATGATCGAGACGCCGCCCGGCTCTGCTGGTCTCAAGCTGTCCGACCAGAACATTTTCTGTGGTGTCACCATGGTGCAGCACGACCCGGCGCGTGGAATCGTGTTCCTGCACCGCAATCAGGAGAAGCTTTCGAACGAGAATCGTGAGAAGGTCTGGACCCACGTCCAAGACTTCCGCATGGGCGAGGTGGACCTGGACGAGTATGACGTGCGCGGCGCTAACGGCGGCCGGTATTTCCCGCAGTTCAAGCGCTGTTACGGCAAGGATATTTATTTCGAGAAGGCGTTCACGGTCAAGGCCATGGACGAGATGCCGTTCGCCGGTCTCGAGCAGCGGCTGCTGAACTTCGTGCAGGAGGCGGGTCGCATCGACGGCACTCTTAACGAACAAGCGGATGGCATCGAAGGAGAAGATGTCGTCGACGTAGCTGACCCGGCGCAGCAATAAGACAAGACATCCATGACCCCCCCCCCCGCAGCTGGTTGGAAGCCGGCCAGCATAGTTTTCATATACTACAAACTTGTATAGTAAGCAAGGAAGCCCCGCTTCCGCAAGATGCCGATGGTCTACGATCTAACAAGAGTAAGAGTTTTTAAATAATAAATCGCATGTGCCAAAAAACGCAGACAAGAACTTATACTTGCCTTTTGTATCGTGTAAGTTGAAGTGAACCAGTTGAAGTGAGCCAGTTGGTGCAAAAGCACTCATCTCAATGACTTACACTCGACCAGACTCGTTGCCATAGCTTGGGTACCCGCCACCGAAGCCTCAATCGCCATAACCCTCACCAGCGACATCCCCATGGCGGTGCTTTCCGTCGTGGTCGTCGCAGTCTCCGCAGTTTTTTCCCCTTCTTCCCGTAGTGCAGCGTGGCCTTTCTCATAGTTTTTGGAAGTAGTTGGTGACGTGAAGTTGGCAGTCCGGCTTGCTTGAATGCTGATGAGCGCTCTGACGGAGTCACTCGTATGATGGAGAGCTGCGGACTCTGGAATCCAGAGTCTGGACGACTTGGCCGCTCTGCTGTTCACCAATCAGTACGTCACGTACTGTACGTGTTACTAGCATGTTAGAGGCTAGATGTTTTTACAGTTACTCAACTCGGCGATTCTCTCATAGTCAACAAGTCAAAAACCACTGACGAGGTTCTTGCAAGAGACGAATGACGGGTGACTGCGATGACCACATCACGAACCCTGATGCCCCACTACATATGTAACCATCCATGACAGCACCACCAACAGGGCACTCTTCGCTCTCACTTCTCATCTCGCCTTATTCCCGGCACTCGACAAACAACCGACCAGCTCTTCTCTCGTGAACCAAGCAACTCCCCGTCCAAGATGCACTCCAAGATCCTCCTCGCACTCGCCTTGTGCGTCGCCGCCTCCATCCTGCAGGCGACCGACGCCCGTAGTGCTCCAGCAAGGATGTCCCCGCGTCGTCAGCTCGGCTCCTACAAGGACTACGGACACCACCCGCGCAAGCACGACCACGACCACAAGAGGAAGCACGACCACGACCACAAGAGGAAGCATGACCGTCACGACAAGGACCACTACCGTCGCCGCCTCGAAGACAAGGACGCCAAATCCAAGGCCACCGAGTCCTCGGACTACAGCTACAGCTACGGCAAAGACGACTATGGTCACGATGACTACGGCCACGATGACTATGGCTACAAGCACGACGACTACGGCCACGACGACTACGATCAGAAGGGCTACAGTCACAAGAACGACGACTACGACTACAAGGGCTATGGCGGAAGCTACAGCTACGGATACAAGAGCTACGGTGGGGACTGCGACGACTACAGCGACGACTACTACGGCCACGGCAACGACTACTACAGCTACGGCAAGGATTACAGCTACTACCCGGACTACTACTCGTCGTACGGTGGTGACTTCGGCTATGGCTATGGCGGTGACAATG
>LGTU01001632.1:0-10342 GCA_001314425.1 Phytophthora pluvialis | reverse complement strand
ATGTTATGCGTCGACGGAGCCAACAATCTCCGCGACTTAGCCTATCTGCTCTTGGTACTTGGTCAGGAACGTGAGGATCGCGCCGTTGGACCAGCCAAAGCCAAACTGCGGCGTGTACTCGCCGCCGTCGCCGACGCCGCCAAGTTGCTGAGCGTTGTACTTCTCGAACATGAGACCTGTTTTCTGCCAGGCCGCCAAGCCGGCCTTCACCCACGTCTGGACGAGTCGCTGCGCAAGTGCGCGCGATTTGGCCGTGCCTGCCGCCTGCAGGCCTTCGATGATGATCTCCTGCAGAGGTGGCCAAGCGTTCGGCGCGTCCCATTGCTGGCCCGTGACGGAAGTCGTGGTTTGGACGCCTCCCTCCTGCACCAGCCCTGACGCCTCCAAGGACGCCACGATCTTCTCCAGTCGAGAAGAATCGGAGGCGTCGAAAGCCCCTCCCCACAGTGGCGAGTAGTTGGACACGGACACCACTGGGGAATGCGAGCGAGAGTCTAGCAAGTAGTCCTTCCAGCATCCGTCCGGCTCGCTCCACAGCACCGCATCCATCGCCCTCAAGCGAGTCTTCGCTGCATTTCGAAAGCGTGCCGAGGCGACGGCGTTTCCAAGCAACTCGTGGAACTTGGCGAGGTTGAGCTCCACACGGTGTAAGATGGCGTTCAGCTCGACTGGAATCACCCGCGAGGTGCGAATCGTAGCCAACGTGGAGTAGTCGCCGAGCCATCGGCTGCTGAAGTCCCAACCACTTTCCGCTGCAGCGATGAGTTCGTCGTAGAGCGAAGCCTTGTCCGTGGTGGCATTTCGGCTAGCAAATGCGGTCGATGCCGTGCGAACGTCCTCACGGTACGATTCAGGTCGCGGTTCGCCAGCGTGGGCTACGTATCGGTTGAGCACGAAAGTTTCACCAGCTGACTGAGGGACCTCAACAGCGTGACCATGAACGCCGCGATGCATCCAGAAATCGTACTCACGCTCGAGCAAGGGGATCGTCGCGCGCAAGTAGTGAAGGTCCCAGACGTTCGCGTCACCGTCTCCGTCCTCAAGCCTCGCAACTACACGCACCATATCCGAGAGCATTGGCGGCTGCGACCGCGTGAGGTAGTAGACGCGTCCGCCGTTGGGGACAAAACCAAACTCCGCCACGTATTCGAGCAAGTGGTTCACGACTCCGCGGGCTGTTTGGCGCAAGCCGCTGACCAGCAGACCCTGCACGATCCAGTACGAATCCCAGTAGTAGCTCTCGCGGAAGCGGCCACCAGGTACGACGAGCACGTTCTCCCCATTGAACTGACGCGCCAGAGCGTTCTGTGGCTCACCAGGTGCTGCAACGACAGGGAGCGAATGAAGGAACGAGCTCCTTGACGCCCCTTGATCCGCCGAGGTAAACGCAGGCACGCGAGCGAGCTCTTTCCACAGCTTGTGCAGCTCCATCGCCCAGCCACGCAGACGTTCGCTCCTGATCTCTGCAATCTGTGGCGGGATCTCTCCCTCCTTGTAGTCTGGTGGGGTGATCGGGGTCAGCTCCGCTCCTGGCGGGTCGAAGTGCCGGTCTACAAACGCAGCCACTTGCGCCTTCCACGCTGCTCCCTCCATCGTATTGCCGCCACTCGCCTTGAGCTCCTGGAACTGGGTCAGTACTTGGTCCACTGACGACGTGGCCTTGATGGGCATGTCCACGAACTGCTTGCTGTCCGGGAAGAGCTCTAGCATCTGCACCTCATGTAGCAGTTCGCCTCGACAGTAAACACGCTGGAGCTGCTGGATCTCCTGCTGTCGGGGGTTGGCAGCCGCACGGCCAACGGTCTCGACAGACATGAGTTCGGGCTTCACAGACTCTGGAACGGGGCGAATGTAGCGTCGACCTAGAGCAATAGAACTTGTCACGGACCAAAGCAGCAGCACGACGAGGAGCGAGGAGCCGCCTGTCGAGCTGTGGGAGACCATGCCGATCCTCCTCAGCGCATCCACGATTGGACGAAGGATACCGAAGCTGGAGGGGACGCGCCGAGTTGATGCGCTTCAAGGTGTCAACTGGAAATGGTTGCGTCGGACTTGCATCGGAAGAGGAACTGGGGCGGTTGTGACTGTAATGGACTTGGCGGGAGAAGAGTCTCCGCCGTCTGCACCGGGAGAGTTCCGAGCCTCGTTCGCATCTGTTGTCAATCAACAGGCAAGAAAGGTGTCGCGGCAGACTTCAAGCAGCTCTAAGCTCAGGACAAATACTCTGGACTTTGACATCGATGAACGCTTCACATTAACGCGCTCAATGGGAGCAGAGTGGCCAACTGAAAGACAAAGCGACGCTACGGAAAGGAGAACGCTGGGGGCAGGTTGGCTGGGGGAATGGAGCAGCCTCCGACAGTTCGAATTAGTGACGGAGGTTCTGCGCAGCGGAGCTGAGGGTGGTTCCCGACGTTGTCGTGGGGTCCGTGGTGGTGACGGCGCTGGATAGACCCGTTTTCGTGGCTGGATCATCGGTGGTGGGAGTCTGCGCTGCCTGAGACGTGGTCGAATCCACAGCACTGGACGTCGTCGTTGCTTGGGCTGTGGAGGTAGCGGTCGAGGTTGAAGTCGCCGTGCCGCTTGCCGCAGTTGACGTTCCAGTTCCCGTGGATGGGGCACTTGTCGTCACCGTGGACGGAGTGCTGGCTGTCGTGGAAATACTGGTCGTGCCAGTGTCGGTGGTGGAAGCTTGTTGCGAGTCCGTCGACATGGAGACTCCGGTGCCAGTGGCCAGGCCGCTAAGCCCGCCGCTTGGTAGCCCCCTCGAGATGATCGATTGCGTATCATCGCATGGAATATCCGCGGTGACTCCCGACAAACCGGTGCTCGTCAGGCCGTTCGTTAGTCCGCTCGTCAACAATCCACCGGAGAGGATCGAGGAAGTGTCTTCATCACATGGAGTATCCACGACGCCACCGAGCAAGGTTGTGCTAGTGCTGTCGGAATCGCAGTCATTTCCCGTGAGCAATTCCGTGAGGCAGGCGTCCGAGGGCGAGAAAAGAACTCCAATCGAAGCGATCAAAGCGAGTTGGACGGCGTAGCGAGTGAGCATCTTGGTGCGTGGTCGGTTGGTGCTGGAGTGAGTACACTCTTGGCAGGAAGCAAATTGCAATGTGAGAGATGCTCCAGCAGCAGCAACTCGCCCACAGCGGCGAGCCAGGTCACTGGCCCTGCGTGCCGAACAAACCTCACGAGCACAGTCCTTTCAAAGTTTTGCGAGGTGTGGCAGCAAAGGAATGGCCGTATGATGATGGCCAACGAGCAAACGTTCGAGCATCTATATGGCCTCCTTTGTCGCTGTAGGGCCCAGATCGATGCGTTCACCTGATAAAGGCTACGAGTCAGGAGAGACGAGAGCTCTGACGTGAAAATGTACTCCCTAGAGGGCAGCTCAGACACCAATACCTGCCTGAGTCGTGGGGGGGGGCAGTACCCTTCAGCTGCCGTTCATCCACGTTCTAAATGGACACGAACGCAGTCTAGGCGTACTACATTGGGTGTTGGGGTTGCACAACGATGAAGCATGTTCTTCTCCGTTGGATACTATGGTAAAATCCGCGTCTACAGCGAAAATGAACCGCTCGAGTTTGGTCGCGCTCGCCTCTTGTCCCCTGGATTACTTTAGTTGCCAGGAAGTTCCAGCTCCAATCTACACTGGATCTCAGAATACACATTATCCAAGCAAGTTCGGGGCCACAGAGGTCGACGCCAAGTCATCAGTGCCAGTGGTAACGGACTCTTTCGCTCAAGCACCTATTTGGTCTGTAGCCGTAGTCGGTGCGTCCGTCCAGCGCATACAAATAAGGGGTTTAGTATAATAATGACGATCCAAATAGTGTCTGTGCCGGCGTCGTGACGTATCATCGGTACACTGTGACGTTATCATCGGTTGGTACACTGTATTGTTCGGCTCCGTTGATGCTGGTGAAAGTCCTTCAGCTGCAGCAGTGGTCGTATTACTGGTTGGGAATTCTGAACAAGTAACGGAAGCATCCACCCTGGTGATTCTTCATAGGAGAGGAGGAGTCAACTCAAACCACGACAGAGAAGACTACGCCAGCCCCCACCACTACAACCACGGATACTCCGGCCGTTACGGTCTCGCTGTCAATCTAACAGAATGGGAAGCAACGTGGATCGACGTCATGAAGGCACCATCTACGAAGACATTGATGGGGTTGAAACGTAGAATGAGTGAAATTGGTGCATATGTGCTGTATTAGGTCACTGCAGGTGAAGGTGAAGTTGGTTCGTTGCTTTCGGAGTCACAGGTACCTAGACAGTTGGGGTCAGAGTGTCGGTCTATGGGGTCCATTTGTTCCTTCTCCGTTGACGCGGTCCGTTGTACTTGATGGCGGAAAGAAGCCGCCCTTACCACTCGTTGGCTTCGTGTCCAATCCGGTAGTCCCTAGTTATTCGTGTTGCTCCATGGCGTGCTGGTCTCACTTGAGCAGAGGTAGCACCCTAGCTGGACAAGAATTCCAGCTGAGATCGCTTCCGTGTCTACGTAGCAAGGCGCACGGCGCGATGCCTCGGGTACACTTGATAACCAGCCGAAAGGCGCGTCAGTAGGCAATGCGACAGTGGCCACGACCTAGGGTCCTGACAAACAACCTCCCCCACCTTGAGGTGACACCAACTGTGACGATAGCCACACTACTGTACATGTATTGGAACACCAAGCGAATTTCCAAAAGTGAAGTCTGTCATTCGAAAACACATCAATGCTATGCAAATCTAGATTTTAAGTACCCGACCGAAGCAAAGACCGAAGTCATAGATGACACGGCGCTAACTTAAAAAGCGCAGTCCGAGGTGTGCGGCTTCGTCACAGCGGGCGTCACAGCAGGGGTCTCCGGCGTGGTGGGAGGAAATTCCTTGCCAGGGTTCTCCGGGGTCGGAGGAGTGTACTGGATCGGCGTCTGCGGCGTCGTCGACGCTGGGGTCACATCAGGAGTCTCCGGTGAAGGAGGGACACCCTTGCCAGGGTTAGCAGGCGTGGGAGTAGGCAGGTTTCGGTCCTCGGTCGGGCTAGTCGCCGTGGGGGTCTCCGGGGTGGTGGGCGTCGGCGTCGGCACCTCCTGCACGGGGGTCTCAGGCGTGGGCGTCGGCTGCTCCTGGACGGGCGTCTCGGGAGTCGGCGTAGGCTCGTCCTGCGTGGGGGTCTCCGGGGTGGTGGGCGTCGGCGTCGGCACCTCCTGCACGGGGGTCTCAGGCGTGGGCGTCGGCTGCTCCTGGACGGGCGTCTCGGGAGTCGGCGTAGGCTCGTCCTGCGTGGGGGTCTCCGGGGTGGTGGGCGTCGGCGTCGGCACCTCCTGCACGGGGGTCTCAGGCGTGGGCGTCGGCTGCTCCTGGACGGGCGTCTCGGGAGTCGGCGTAGGCTCGTCCTGCGTGGGGGTCTCCGGGGTGGTGGGCGTCGGCGTCGGCACCTCCTGCACGGGGGTCTCAGGCGTGGGCGTCGGCTGCTCCTGGACGGGCGTCTCGGGAGTCGGCGTAGGCTCGTCCTGCGTGGGGACTTCAGGCGATGGTGTGTTGTCGTCTTGGGTCGGGACTTCGGGCGTCGGAGTATTGTTGTCTTGGTCCGGTGTGTCGGGGGTATCTTGGTCTGGGGTGTCTTGGTCCGGGGTGTCCTGGTTGGGGGTGTCCTGGCTAGGATTGTCGTTAGAGTTGTGGTCATGGCTAGTATCCTCGTTCTGCTTGTGATCATCGTCGTCCTTCTCGTTGTCCTTCTCCTTCTGCTTTTGGTCGCCATCCTCCTTCTGCTCGTGCTGGCCCTCCTCACCCTGGTCGGTGTTGCCCTGACTCGGCGTGTTCTGGGCCTGCGAGCCGCGGAGGCCGCCGCCGCCGCCGCCACCCAGGTTACGCTCGACGTGCGCGCTCTCAACGACGTCGACGACGTCGTTGATCTTCACATCGTTCGTGGCCTCGGTCATCCAGCCCCAGGCGGCGTCAGTTGGCGACGCTGCCGAGGCGACAATGGCCGCGGCGAGCGCAATGTGCGCGATGATGCGGGAAAGCTGCATGCTCGCGGAATGCTAGAGCGGTGCCAGGTAGTATTGGAAACGGGCTTCCAATTAAGCAAACGTGTTCGCTTGGCTCGGCAAATTGCTGAATGAGCTCCATGCTCGCTTGAACGATGGCGCGGCTAGAGGGTCTCGAGGGCTTGGCCTGCTCTTCAAGCCTGGCGTGTCAACCATATCCTAAGGATATTATCCTTACGAGCAGCGCAGCGGCTTTGTTCAGAAAGGGGGCAGGGGAGCTCGTCGCGTTGATGTGGTGAAGTTGCGCAGGGATTTTTCTTCCCGGAGCGTGTCCGAAGTGAGGGAGCGCTGCCTCTACATGTACACAGTAGAGTCTACATATTATAATACGAAGTAATACAGTACTGTGCATGGGCTCCCTCGTGGCACGTGTTCCAGGTGTCTTCGTGCCGACAGCGACAGTCTTTATTAATGGGCCATCGATGGTGGCTTTGAATACAGTCGAGCCACTTACTTGGCTTTTAACAGTCCGACATCTCGAACTTCGAGCTCCGAGTCGAAAATGAAATCTCGGGGAGGCAGATCATTCTTCTCGTGAGCGCTGCCAAGACACAAGCGGATGTTATTCGGTGCGTTTCATTGAGGTCGCGTGGTCGCCTTGCACGGAGTTTGATGGGGAGTCCTCGTTACACACAAGATCTGAAGCAATAAAGTTGGCATCTTTTCGTGACAAGCATACGGTACAGTATGATCCGAATTAGAACCCGCTCACAATCAGATTCGCCACGATAGCCGCGCGTTCGCTTGTTCGGAGCCTTCATGTTTTTTTCTGTCTGTCCGTCGTTGAATTGCAGCCTCTATGGTCGTCCTCATGGACCTACAGGTATCACCACCTCGGCATTGACGAGGCTTCCTGAAGTGTCCGCAGCTGCAGACACCGGAACATGCTGCGGTACGACCCATTAGCACCGGCGAAAAGCGTCGCAATCCGACCAGCCGCCAAGGTAGAGGAAGGCACATGGCCGCCTCCATCTGACAGAGTCAGCGTCTCCGCGCTCAAATCGCGCTGTCGCCCGAAGTGGAAGGTCGCGTAAAGGCTTCGCGAAGCTTGCTCGCTCCCTCTCCGTTTCCTGCCGAGTCGCAGAATTTTGGCTGAGCTTGGGATTTGACGGCCGCACATTGCTGGCAGCATCCTGTCTGTGTAGGACCTACACTGTACGTACATGTACGAGACTTTCTACTAGCCAGTGGCTATTAATAGTAGCCACATCACATGCCGACAGTGATTGCCAGGCGCATCGCGCAATCTCGGAAGCCAGGGCAACATCCAGCAGACGTCGCATGACGCAAGTATTGATACAACTCGAGCCGTCGACGGTCCCCGCTCGACAGCGTTGACTGGCTCACGTCCCGCGTGGCTTCAACGTGGGTGATCGTTGTCGGAGCAAGGCAAGCTGGGTGCGCTGCGGTCCAGCCTTGGTGCGTAGGTTGACCAGCGCGTACCCGTACACTAACGGGGACGAATATCACGAAAGTTGACCGTCGCAGGAAGAAGCTGGCTTTGTTATTATCGTTAGTAATGCATGTAGTGGATGGAAAGCACTATATGTATAATACCGGTACATACGCCGACAGTGTTCGTAGTGTCGAAGAAGCTGTTTGGCTCGTTTCCCGCGTGGCACTTCGATGCTGGCGAGCGGATCCAGTGCGTTGCAAGATCCAGCCCTTGAACACTTTGAGCAGTTACCGCGGGGTTTACAGTGAACGTCTGGTGAAGATCGGTAGCGTCTGGTAGGTTGACTCATCTCTCCGGCTCGATATGCCGTGCTGGCTGGGTCAATGCTGCGCGATGTTCTTGTATCACCAAAGTTGCACTGGCAAGCCGCAAAGTTAGTGTAGTACTCATAAATCCCTGTGAGGTCTCGACAAAACAATCGTTTGAACGGGCCAATGTAGTTTTGCTGCTCGAAAGGATTCCAAACACCAACTAAGACTGCCATTTCGACGCTTGATGGGATTGCTAAGTATTGGAGCTCTGGTTTGTTGACACGAACGCTCCTCAGTGGCTGCTTATGTGGTCAAGACTTTGGTGATCGCGAACAATTCACAAGGTTGAATTTAAAGGACATTGATTGAATTAGTAAGCTATCGCTAGCATACCACACACTAAATGTAGGTAAAAGTTTTGAGTCGGCGATCTCGCGCTACTCGCTGCAGTGCTTACACGCCCTGCTTCTGGTTCTGGTCGCCTTGGTTCTGCTCACCCTGCTTTTGGGACCCGTCTCCTTGCTTCTGGGACTCGTCTCCCTGCTTTTGGGACTTGTCCTTCTTCTCCTTCTTGTCACCGTTGTCCTTCTTCTCCTTCTTGTCACCGTTGTCCTTCTTCTCCTTCTTGTCACCGTTGTCCTTCTTCTGCTTCTTGTCACCGTTGTCCTTCTTCTCCTTCTTGTCACCGTTGTCCTTCTTCTCCTTCTTGTCACCGTTGTCCTTCTTCTCCTTCTTGTCACCGTTGTCCTTCTTCTCCTTCTTGTCACCGTTGTCCTTCTTCTCCTTCTTGTCACCGTTGTCCTTCTTCTCCTTCTTGTCACCGTTGTCCTTCTTCTCCTTCTTGTCACCGTTGTCCTTCTTCTGCTTATGGTCACCGCCGTCCTTCTTCTCTTTGTTGTCTCCGTCGTCCTTCTTATCCTTCTTATCCTTCTTGTCACCGTCGTCCTTCTTCTTGTCCTTCTTGTCCTTCTTGTCCTTCTTGTCCTTCTTGTCCTTGTCGTCCTTGTCGTCCTTCTGCTTTCCGCCGTCCTTACTCTTCTGGTTGCCATCACCTTGACCCTCCTGCTTGCCGTTGTTTTGGCTGGCGTTACCGTCGTCCTGAGAGGTGCTGGGCGTGTTCTGGGACTGGTCGCCCTGTTGGCTGGCGCCACGGAGACCGCCACCGGTGCCAAGCTGACGGACGACCTGCAGCTTCTCAGCGCGGGTGTAGGTGGCCAGGTCCGTGGCGGCGTTGGCGGGGACAGCAGTCGAGGCGACGACCACGGCGGCGAAAGCGATGATGTATGAAAGCTTCATGGTGCGTGTGTAGTGGGTAGGCTGGTACTATTGGAAGCTGCTTCCAATGGGTCGGGTAGGTCGAGTTGGGTGTGCTTGGCTTGGCAAATTGCTGAATGAGCACTTCTGACAGCTTGAGTGAGGGCGCGTCCGAGAGCAGCAACGCTCCCGGGTCGTCAACTGCTTTCGTTCGGACAGCACATGTGTTCGAACAGCGCACGATCCCATCTTCAACTTCCTCCTGCTTGTACACGACTTCACAACCCCCTTGGCTATTTTCTCGAGTCAACAAAGGATTCAAAACCTTTTCAAGCCGCCAGAGGGTGCAACCAATTTCATGGGATCTGCTCATCTTTGTTACTTACAGGGCCGAACCGACGAGGTCAACATGGCGAAGCAAAGCTTGACGCTTACCCTCATACTAGTACTACATTAGTAGTAGTAACGTACTTATTGTAACTCTCGTTCGGTGCAGAAAAACACCTTCACAAATTACGATTCGCAAGTAAAACTCTTGGACGACGTTGAACTCTTCTCACCGAAAGACGCAAATCAACAGAGTCCTTCTCTTGCGTTTGAGCAGGGTCAACCTCATTGATACAAGCTTGCACGAATAGGTCAGATTTTGTGTGTGTGAAACTCTACGAATCGGCCGATGGAGCCGAGCTCGGATACACGCAGCTCAAGAAGCGACAACCTTACAGATCCGCGTATGAATCTCTCCCTCTACACCGTCTTGTACATGTACATAAAACGAGTTTCCAGTCGCGACGCAAGGTTCAAAATAAGTTTTAGGATTTGACGTTTGCTTCACGTTCACGTTGCACTACGCTCGATTCGAGAAAGATTGCGGGATGCATTCGCCACAGTGTAGTCAAAAGAGACAAAAGACTGCGGGATGCATTTGAGGCTGCAGATAAACCAGTACCAGTACAGCAACAACTGCGGCTGCGAACGAAGCCCTTCGAGTGCGACGTATTAATAGCGAGGTAGTAATAGTCAAACTTCTCACTGTGCAGCTCAACAGTTCTTTGACTTAGCCACTCCCACGCGCTATGATGCATATATCGATTTATCGCATTTCCATAAACTCAGCGAATTCTGTTTGCTACGTCAAGCGAGGAGGAGTTCTTTCTACACCGTAGTCTTACTTACTATACCATCGTCTGCTGGTTGACATGTGAACCTGATCAACGACTCCAGTATGATCTATCACGTTTTGATGTGTGGAGGTCAAGTTTTTATACAGGTAATATTTTTTGAAAAAAGATTCTCAGCGAGTACAAATAGGATGGTTTCCGAGTATGGCCATAATT
>LGTU01001621.1:0-12756 GCA_001314425.1 Phytophthora pluvialis | reverse complement strand
TGAATGCGCTCGGCGGTATCTTTACCACCCAGCAAAACTTGAATGTCATGGTTGCATTTAAAGGCTGCCATGATTTCATAATTAAATCCATTGATAAACTCGTGTGCTATTGTGCGTTCCAGCTCTACCCTGGATAAACCAAATGTTGTCGACGACCTACGACTTCGTGGAAAGTTGTATCGGCAATATGAGTCGTTCACAGTTGTTTTTGATATTTTAAAGCACAAACTTGTATGGCACCACCAATGCTGATTTAACAGCACCACCAGCATCGAAACCATGTAATCCATCCACTTACGCGCCATTCGGTTATCTGACACCATTGGGGGGATATCTCAATGAGGCGTGATAAGAAGTCATTCTGAAATGGATCGTCTTCGCTCGAGCAAAACTTCATTTGGGAAGCGTTTGCTGCGTTTAGTTGCTCCGTATCCGGGGTCGAAGCTAGTTCATATTTATTTGCAAGCTTATTGCATTCGTCTCGCAAGGCCATTTGGATTTTTTCGCGGTCGATGACTACATCCATAGCATGTTTCATGGTATCACCATATCCGAATTCAGTGCCGGCTACATGTTTGATCTCTCTTCCTGTCGGCTCGCGTACTCATGGCGACCAATGAAGCGGTCTTTCTTGCAAAAGCAGATTGCGTAAGACATGTTGGGAACTGAACTTTGTCTTACAGCTCTTACAGAACCCAAGAGCTGGTTCGGCAATGTCTTTGTGTTTGCGAGCACTGTAGATTCCGCGTCGAGGATTCTGCTGCGCGCTCGGGGAGATAGGAAGACCACAGATCTCGGAGTAAAGGCCCCCGCACTTCGTGCAAGTGTACCGGTCAAATGATAATGGGAGCTTGTTACTGACAATGCTATCCACATAAGATGTGACTGATGCCCGAANAGTGGGAGCTTGTTACTGACAATACTATCCACATAAGATGTGACTGATGCCCGAATTGTTTTGCTATCTGGCCCACTCAGCGCTGTTTCAAGCTCTGAAGTGCTCGATGGCACTTTAGGTAGCCAGATCAAGAAATGTATATGTAACGTTCCTCTGCCTTGCGTCTCGACCATGCCAAAGTATGCACTAACGTCTCCAAGTAGGCCTTTAAATGGCATTTGTTGCTTAGTCACGGGATCCATTCCTANTGTTGGCTTCTAGAACATCAAACAGCGAATCCACACACGTCTTTCCGGCGTAATAGGCCATCGCGAGAGAGTTATCTGTATTTGGTGTGAGCGTAATGAACAAGGACGGCTGGCAAAAGCGTGTCTGATATGCAAAAGCCTTCAGTCTGCACTTAAAATGCTCCGCATTGCTTCCCCAGACTGCAGCAGACGCAATCTCGACTGTCTTCAGAAATTTATGGGCAAGCGATCTAGGCTTACTGCTGATGGGTCGTTGCCCTTGACGACGTTGCTGATTTTCAAGCAATGCTCGCTTAAACTTGTCAACGTCAATCGTGTCCTATCCGTTATACATATCTGGGAATCGCTGATACCGTATTGAGTTTTGTGTGTACATGTTTTTCATCGAAATGAGATCGAACGAACGNGTTTTGTGTGTACATGTTTTTCATCGAAATGAGATCGAACGAAACTACAGTAAAAAGTTCGTCTCTGCGAGTTTCCGCCCATATAGCACTGTGTAGTGCTTCACACACTCATTTAGTGATACCATTTCACGCCTAGGCTCACCGGGATGACCGCGACCGTATAGAAGTAAGTGCGGAAACATCTTTGCCAACAAGATACGTCCATTGACAACTGATTCGAACGCATTACAAGAAATTCCGATTCGTTTGTTTCATCGCGAACTCCTTCGGATACTAATTGGTGCTCCTGAGATAGCAAAACTCGGGAAGCATCGGATAGTCCTATTCTCCGGTCTACAACAGCCACTTCACCCCGCTCAATGGTCACACGCCAATCATCCGAGTGGCCACGAACGTTTTCTTGATCTTCAGTAAGNGTCACACGCCAATCATCCGAGTGGCCACGAACGTTTTCTTGATCTTCAGTAATTCCACTCCTCGCCGTACCGGATTCGTCCTCAATCTTATCATTTCAAACTGCTCAACCAATTCAGGCTCATTCAACACTTTGCTATTTGCTGTTACGGACAAATATAGACAATTGTTCAGTTTGTAGAAGTTGAATACTTATTGGACGCGATGACTACGAATAGCGTGCATCTTTTTAATCTTGTTGGTCTGTGCTTCAGTGAAATCTCCCACCAGTGCGACACGGAATGTAGATAGTTCACTAATCGACCGCGGCAATAACGCGATTGGTGGAGCTGGCGTACAATCAAACGCAATACAGTGTGAGCGAATACAGCGGTGTCTCCCACCGCGCATCACACGTGTCATGGTAGTAATGCTCACCAGTTGAGTCATAAAACGCTCTGGCAACGTTAGACCTTGCGTATGGTGGTCAGGAAGACTTCCAATATAAAAACCGTTCGAAATTGAAAATTTGGGAAGACAGACACGTTGAATAGACTCCTTGCAGATCTTGCATACACTAAACCATGCCGTCAAATGACCATTTTTATTCGTATAACGATGAAAGCTTCGTGGCGATACCATCACGTCCCTCAAATATACCACGAAGGCTGGTGCGGTGTATTCCTCGCTCAGTTTTCTGGGGAGCATTGGATCCACTTCACCAAAGCTGCGCTGCATCTGAGCCACTAGCGCTGGTACAACCGATTTCGCTCTCTATTGGTAAAAGCTTGGGATACGGGCAGAAAATTGTTGCTGTGACTTATTCTTGCATTGTATTCAGCACTGCCAATTAGGCTAGGCGTCTGCGCTAGTCCATTAATAATATGTTTCCACTTAACGACAGCCAACGTAAATGAAGCAATGGCGCGTAAGTCCAATTCACGCTCTTGTTTATTAGATACAGATCTATCCTCAGCAATATGATCCCAGTCGCCGAAACCCGGTACAACATCCACGCCTTTGTCGTAATATCCACCACCACGAGGTACAGCATGGTCTCCGTCTCCAAGCAACCGGACAGCATTGCTTGCGTCGTCGTGACCTCCATCGCCATAAAAAACCACGACCACAATGCGCAACATTATCTACGGCTCCGCAATCCCACCCCGTCGTCGTGGTAGACATCGCCATTGTTGTGACATACACCGCCACGATACACAACGTAATCTCCGTCTTCACGCGCCTGGACAGCATTGCTTGTATCGTTGTGACTTCGACCGCCATCGAAACCCACCACCGCGATTCACATCATTATCACCGTCTCCATGGCCCGGTACGGTACTAACGCCATCGTCGTGATATTCATCGCCATCATGGTGATCTCCACAGCTCTGCAAAACACCACCGCCACGATGCACAGCGTGTTCTACGTCTTTCCATCCCCGGATAGCATTGATTGCGTCCTCGTGACCTCCAACGCCATAACCACGACCACGATGCACAACATTATCTCCGTCTCCGTAATCGCGTACAGTATTCACCCCATCGTCGTGATATCCATCGCCATCGTCGTGACCTCATCAGCCCTCCCAAACACCACCGCCACGATACACAGCGTGATCTCCGTCTCCACGCCCCAATACAGCATTGATTTCATCACCATGACCTCCACTGCCATCGGAAATACCACGGCCACGATGCACGACATTATCTCCGTCTCCATGCCCGCGTACAAAATTGATTCCATCGACGTGACATCCACCGCCATCGGTCGTCACCACTGATCGTCTTATTCCCCGAATCGCAAATGCCACCACCGTGACCACGTTTGGAGCGCACTCTATCGTCATGGAATGTGGCGTTCTCGACGTTGTAAGCAGCGTCAAGGTGCTGAAGTACATCATCTCCCATGTCGCAAAATGTATCCGTTCTATCTGTGTCCGCACGTGTTTTGCCACGATGGCCCTCCCGCCTGGATTTCAATGACATCAACACTGTAGCAGCGACCGCGCGCACAGAGAGATCCTCCATTTCACCACGAAAGTCATCGCCGCTACAATCACCACATCGGGCACCTCCATCGCCGTCCTGTTCACAATATTCACCCTGATCATCTCCACGTACGCCACATTCGCTACCTCCTCCAGGATCCGTAGTCACAGCACCCGTGCGTACGCATTGTGCACCTCCACCGTAGCCTATAGCTTTTCCCTCTCGTAGGCAGCGTCAAGATGCGTAAGAAAATCGCCGTCGTCGTCGTGAAGACTTCTCTCGGAACGCTTCACTGCCGCCGACGCCGCCGCTGATGCTGCACCTTCCTTGGTAATCTTCGTCACAGTGTCTACACGCCTGAAGTCCGCGCGCTTGCGCTTCCCGACCACTGCCGTGCCATTGTTTTCTAGCATCGGGAAAGGTTCCGGGACCTCTCTGTGTTCTTGTCTCGCAAAATCCAAAATGCCAACGAGCAACTCGCTGCGCAATCGTAACTCAGGTGCGACTTGTCATGTACCTCCAGTATAATGCCTAATTCAGAGCAGTCGAGGCAGCCAACAAGTTGCAGCACAGCCGCAACCCAGGTGCACATTGTGCTGTACCTTCATTTTAAGGTCCAATTTGGGGCAGTCGTGCCTTCCCCGAGATTGGTCTAATAATGACCTTCACCCTCGACACGACACTCACTCCGTAGTGCGTATTGCTAGGTCTGTGAGCAGGAGGCTGTCCCTTGGAGTGAGGCCGCCCGGTCGCCAGCTCCGGTTGCCAGCATCTTGAGGATGCTTGGAGGTGTTTTCAAGGCGAGGAGGCGCAGTGTTATCGGAGACAGTGATCCGTATTGTATGCCGCATACAAACGTCAAGTCAATCGAACAGGGTACAGCTCCTACCGGTTCCTGACGCGCGGTGCTATGGTAGTCTATGTGGTCTACGTAAACTCAAAGATATACCAATACTAAGATATATTCATCCCTTACAAATGTCAAGTCAAAATCCCCCACAAACCGGTATCTGACATCAAACAACATGTAACGACAGTTCTTACGAACTGCGAATATTGATTGCAGACCTTGGCTCTGAGACAATCAATTATTGCAATCTTGACAATCTAGATCCTAGGTATTGCAATACATTGTCTCGACCTAGGTTCGAAATACTCGATTGCCTTCGACACGTCTGCATGCGTCACTAGATCCCAATTCAGCTTTAAAACAATGATCGCTTCGAGTTTCCCGTGGTTCATGCTTCTCTGAAAGTACCCTACAGTGCTTTGGACGGTCGAAAAAATCGATCAACTGCTACAGACGTTGCATTCGCATATATGTATTCGGACTGGGGTCCAGTACACTTGTAGACTTGTTTATTGATCATCTCGTCCAGCTCTTCGGTGGCACGCTTCCGCTTCAATTTCGTTGGGGCCACCGCGGAAGGCGTGGAAGGCGATTGAGCTTTCGGGGCGACGAGGAAGCGAGTTAAAACCTTCCTCTCGTCTCAACAAAGTTGTCTCCACACCTACTTGAATTTTAGCTAAACCATTGTCAAACACCAGAAACTCGATGATATCCGCGTCAGCGGCTAGTACTTCTCCATGTCATAATATTGGTCTAGAGCAATATCAAATATGTCATGAACAGTTGCCACTGTCATGTCGTGGGCGCTGCAGTTTTCCAGTAATCACATGAAATGCTGCAATTTCATCCAGCAGCGCGGCAATACTTCTCTATCCACGCACAGATTGAAAGGGTCAACAAACGTAACGTGACGAATGTCGTCGGCGCTAGCGTCCGCAGGAAGGTCACAACGAACATCTTTTTGATTTTGATTTGAAGTGAGGTACTTAGAGCATCCCCAACGGTCGCGCTAAACGCCAGATTTTAGCGCCATTCGCCAAATTTTAGCGCTTTGAGTTTTCCCATCGGGAGACGCTATTTGCTAGCGGCCCGCTAAATCTGATTATCCGCCAGAATTCCCGCCAGATCTGGCGGTCAGTCTGGCGATTTGATCCACACACAAGAAAAATCGACAAAGAGGAGCAATAGATGGCGACGACGAGCCCCAACTCCTCTTGTACATGACAAGAAGGAGACAGAGGTGGGCGGAGAAGCCGGTGTGGGGCGGCTCGAAACCGGGACGCCGAGGCAATATACGTCGCTAGAACCTTCTCCCAGAATATAGTTCCGGTCTGATCAGTGCCGACGGCGGCGTCAACAGTCTCCTTTGTGAACACAAGAGCCAACGCCGTGTCCTCGGTCTCCTTAAAGTTGGGCTGCACGACTTGGCAGCCGCCTTGTGGCGCAGCCATCTTGCCTTGTCTCCGTTGCTTGGTGGTCTGCGCGGCCCAAAGCCAGAATAGCGTAGCAATTTTGATTACGGAAATATCTAGATCACCAGAATGTTGGATAGCGTCTCAAGAAAATAGCGCGACCATTGGGGATACTCTTATAAGAAGTCATTAAGACCTTTATTCACTTGGCTCTCCCTAACGCCCATATCCGTCCAATGCCATATACGGTCAACGTCACAGTCGTCTTGGAAAGATGCAAGTACGGGCGGATATCCTCAAACGCTCCTGCAAAGTTCACGGAGTGGCACGGGTTTATCGTCCCATCCATTTTGCTGCACTTTGGCGATGCGGTGAGACAAAACCAGCTCCAGCTACCTCTGTACGCTATCACGAAAAACGGTAATGATGCCAAGCAGCCTTACAGGGGTGATCATTCACCTGTGGGTTCGGTTCTAGTTGTTTGGTTGGCGGAATGCAATTGCAGCGGGGCTGATAGACTCAGGAGAGCAATACAGATATTGTGGTTGTCGATTGAGATCTCGACACAATCAATTATTGTGATTGACAATCTTGGCAATCTCTCAATCACACTCATGTTTTCCACAGCCCTGCTACATGCCGCATTTACATTACCAGCGTTTTGTAGAACATGGCCCAATCTGTGTTGACCCTTTCGCGGTAGAAGGGCACATTTATCGCCCTTTTAGGGGGTTACAAAATACGGTGCAAAAGCGCGCTCTCCAAGGGTTCATTTTGTGCCCTTTTAGTTGTGAAGCCAGTCGGCGCTATCGTCTTTTGTTTTTGCCAATCGGAACCGAGGGTAAAGGCATGTGCGGAGAACTGGCTCGTAAAGTATCGTGCAAGGTCGCCGGAATCACCTGATTTACGGCTAGATACCAGGGATCCCATCATATTTTGTTATCTTACCAAACCAGTCAGCCACTCAGCGCCCATAATGTTGGCAATACAAAGATTGAGATATATGCATCAGTGGTCGGGCGTGCGGTCATAGTAAAATCAAATTACACGCACCCTTCGTGTCCGCAATGCGCACCAGCTTCCTTGATTGGGAAGACAAACAGTTAGTGCAGATTGCGCTCGAGTTCGAGAAGGAAGGCATCGGGGTGACATGGGAGTACGTGGCGAGGCGCATGGCAAAGTCCAAGCGGACAGCCACCCAGCTTTGGTTGCGCCTCGCAGCCCTAAAGCGGGCTTATGGCAAGGCGGTCAAAGACTTCCCGCGTTGCTTCTTCAGCGGATCAGTGCCAGGGCGGCGCTTGTTGTCACCGGGAGGGCGCCCACCTCGCGCTAGGAGTCAGCGCTCGCTGCCGACACTCCCTCCACCGCCAGCAAAGCCACCAGCGGCGCCGACGCCAAGACGAAGGTTGGCCGGTGCGGCGGAGCCTGTGGAGAAGAAGTCTGTGGAGAAGGATCCGGCCGCCGGCCCGCTGGCGGCGCAGCACGTGCCGCTGCTCACGACGCCGGCTGCTTACAACGCGCTGGAGGCCGTTTTCAGTGACATCACGGCGAGTGATATTCGCCAGGAGTTGGGGAGGACCCAAAACAACGCGGGCGAGGTGCTCCCCCCGGGTGTCGCCGCGATGCTTGCCGCGATGGGGCCACTGGGTGAGGACGACGTGTTCATGGACGTCGGTGCCAGGATAGGCAATGTGTTGGCACAGGTTGCGCTAACAACTAAGGTGAGCAGGTGCCTTGGTATTGAGATGCACAATGATCTATGCGCGCTCGCCGAACGATATTTGCGTCACCACGCTGCCGCCTACACGCTATTGCGCAAAGTGGTCATGTTGGCAGCAGATATGCGCGACGTGTTGCTTTCTACTCAACCTCCAACTTCTGAAGCTACAATTGTCTTTGCCAATTATTTCCTATTTGAAGAAACTGCGAAATTTATTTTAGCCCGAGAGCAAAGCGCAATGCCGAAAGCGCGCTTCGTTGCATCTACTTCTCGGTTTTGTCCGAGGCAGGGGACGCGGTGCCCACAGCCATTTTGCGCTCGTTGGAAGCTGGCGCACGAACTGAAGGTAGATTGAAAGTCTGCTCTAACGTCTCTATTCATTTACGTGAGGTCTTGATTATTCTTTACGGTCATGCACTATTTGTACATCCACACCGTGGCCTGCATCGGCTCGGCCTCCATGTCCTTGGCCACCACGTCAAAGCCAGTGTCCCGCAGCTGCTCGCAGCTACGCCCAAGCCAGCAAGTGTCCCGCCGCTCGCTACCACGACCAAGCCAGCCAGTGTCCGGTCGCTCGCCACCACGTCCACGCCCATGCCCAAGCGAGCAAGTGTCCGGGGGCAGTTCGCTGCCAGTGTTCGGTGGCAGCTCACCGCCACGCTCACGCCGGCCAGTGTCTCGCCGCTCGCCGCCACGACCAAACCAGTGTCCCGTAGCGCGGCCACCATATTCAGGCCAGCAGTTATAGAACAATTTGACGCACGACAGCGGGCGTTGGGGTGTCTAGCATACGTCCCATTTGCTAGCATCGGGGCCAGTAGCAGCGCTCTTTAGCTGAGCAAGCAACGACCCCCGGCGGATATTCCTTTCGCTGTGAACGGTTTCTGCGGCAAATAGAACTTGTGAGATTTATCCCAGCAAGTCCACGACGGCTGTGGGCACACCCAGGTCTGTGACGGCTGTTCGTTCATTTCTCGGCATAGGCAAACACCGTGAGTGAGGCAGTATGTTGTCACCTCCGTCGGATAGCGGTCTTCCCATTGACACATAATACACCTGCGTCGTTTCCTGCTCTTCTTATCGTGAATTTGCTTAGAGGCAACGGCAGTGCACTGCCGGAGAGGACTGGTGGCGCTGGGGGTCGACCGTCGAATTGGCATAACGCTGGAATCTCCTCCGTAACCCACGCCCAAACTTTCGCCTAACAACCGTGCTCCGTAGATCATACGACCCTCGCTCTGAGCTTCGGCCCACTTGCCGTTCATGAGCTCACTAGCTAAATCCATAACAAATTGCCGGTGCGGGTCACGCGCGGTTGGGTCGGGTTTTGTTATTCGGCGCGTCAAGTACGCGTTCGACCGTGCAATGTCGATCATGGCCAGAGCAAGTTTCTTGTGCCATCTTTTGTAGGAGTGGCCGTCGGCAATGGAAAATCTGCCTCGGATCTGGCCCAATCTGTCTACACCTTGCATGTTCTGATTGTACAGACCTATGCATGTAGGAGCTGCAAACTAAGTCGACACATTGTCAACCATCCAAGTGACAGGTGTGATCGTTGATGCGTCGGCGTTTGACACCATGTTGACGACGTCTCCGTCGCACNTAGGATTAGATGGTGCCCCGAGCGTACAGACCTTTGAGCTCGAGCTCTTGAAGCAGTTGGACTGAGGTGTAGTAATTGTCCATATTGACGATGCGTTTGGTGCCGAACAATGGCCTCACGACCTCCAGCACATGCTGGCGAATCTTTGACACCTTATCAAATTCTTCCCGCAGCGACTGTGCTTCTTCACGCCCAACAACACCATCCAGTCGGGCTCGAACATCACATCTTTTACAGTGCAACTTGTAGTTCAGTGCAATCCAAGTAGATGAGCGGCAGACAACGTAGAGTCGGAAGTGATATTTTCCTGCTGGCTTCATAGGGTTGAATACAATCATGTGCCTTCCTTGCCGAGACCTGCAGGCTACACTGCCTTCGTCCGGTGCCACATTCCTTCCAACCTTGATGTATAGGCCACCAGTAATTTTCAGCAAATTCAGCAGAGGTCTGACACGGGCAGCAGCGTCGCGATCCAGCGTGGTTGGCGTCGCATTGAAACTGAGACCGCGTCACAGCAGCTTGTACCGATTGAGAGACATCACACTATCCAACGAGATTGAGCTGCCGCCAAATATCATATCTTCTGGTTGCTGGCCCCAGTAGTTTGCACACTCGCCCTTGTCGTTCAACGCCATTTAGAACATGATGCCTAGGAAAGCCATCAGCTCCGTGAGTGTGAACGGAGTCGAAACCTTGATGTTGTAAGTAACAGCGTACTTGTTGGTCTCGAACAGCACTTGACGCCAGAAGTACTGAGGCAAGTAGGCGAAAAAGATGGAGGTGGCCGAGTGTTCAAACAGGTGCTTATATGCTGGCAGCAGTGCCGTCATTATTGAGCCGTCGGTGCGCTGGTAGAGGTCGGCCGGTGCATCGACTTCGCCTGCAGGTTCAAATCGCAAGTTTTGAAGGGCTTCGACCTCTTCCAAACTGGTCGGAAGCAAAACACCAGGATCAAATTCTTCGTAGTTGTCAGCAACTTGCAGGTCGTCATCATCATCCACGTCGATATCGTCGTCGGCGTCACCCGTAACCAATTCTTGCCAGTCGGGGTTGTCCTTCAACCGGGTAAGTGCTTCGTAATTCTCTATACCACGTTGAATACAGCCGACGCTGATATGCTCCACAACGATCTGGAACTGGCTATTAAGCCAGCGAATTTCACACAGGGAGGCACACTTGCCTCGCATCGGCCGTCGACAAATCCGCCCAACAATGTATGCTGTCCCGATAGGGCGATAATGTTTGGATTTCATCCAACTCGCCCGCTCCGGGGTGAATACCACCAACTTGTCCAAGTACATATGTTGCAGCATCACTGGGGGCGTCCTCGTTGCTGGCGTCCGACGTGACGAGTCAGGCGACTGGAGTGTTGTGCCCACGGAGGCTTGGGGCGACTCCGGAACTACACTTGTCTGCCCAGAGCCGCTCCGTCGTGGTTCTTCTAATACAACGTTTTACATGAATAAACACATGGTGAGAATTCAGAACGCACGCGACAACAATAAAGCACCGTACCTATCGCGACGCCACGGCCATCGCCGCGGCGTGCACTGCGTCCTCGTAATTGCTGGGCTCCGGCTGCCCCGCGCACTACTTGCTCACGATCTTGATCTCCGGCGTTGTCGGGTCTTGTGCCGCCGCCGCTCACTCCTTCCTCTCGGCCTTGGCCCCGGCTGGCACCGATCGTAGTGGCTACTGCACCTGCTACACGATCAAACATAAGGTAAGCACACGCGTACGGACCACACAGCGGGCAAACACCGCACCTTTCGCGACACCACGGCCACCTCCGCGGACTGCACTGCGTCCACGTCCCCGCCCTCGTCCTTGCTGGACTCCGGCTTCTCGGGCACCGGCTGCCCCGCGCTCGGCTTGCTCACGCGCTTGGTGTCCCGCGTCGCTTGGCTCTCCACCGCCGTGCACTTTTCGCTCAGCCTCTTGGTCACCACTGCCGCAGCTCTTGCTGGCAGCGGCTGCTGGAACAACATAGTTAGCACACGCGCACAAACCCAACAGCATGGAATCGCCTGCCTTCAACGATGCGTGGGCGTGGCTGAGGCGCGCAGGCTGGCACTCGAAACCGCCCCCCAGGCGAAGTTTGGATCCTCGGTATAGGTACATTCGCCCAGAAGGCGACCCAAACGGTCAGGATGGGACAACGCCACCCAGATCGTTCGCATCCCCCATCTCGCTTGTAGTAGGAGCCGAACGCGACGCCCGCCGCCATTTCGTGGGGCTCCCGCCGCCCACTTCTTCTCGCGCCCGCTTCGACATGCTCCCTCGGGAGCCAATGCTATTGTGCGGCCTGAAAGTGGTGGCGAATCATGTCTCAATAACATAAATAGACAGGGGTATGATTTCCTCCAAAATCGGGTCCTGGATATAATTGATATCAATCGGTTTGGAAAGGTAACTAGTTTACAAGTTCGCGCCAAATTTTCGCGTGAGGATCTTGTGATGAGCAATGCAGTACGCAGCATAGTAAAATAAAGACACTTGTACTGTTTGATGCTTATCACGAGAGCGGGAACAGACGGGTATACTATTGGCCAAATATATGCATATGTGAGCCCAACATCTAGTAGAAAGTCCGTCGAAGATCGTTGCGGACTCATTCCTCTGCTAATCTGCCGTATAACAGCAACCCCCGGTCCATTTATATGCTAATCTGCCTCTCGCCTCGGCTAGCCTGACTCTCTAACCCAGCGCAATTTTCTCGCTCCGTCTTGGCGACGCGCACGCGTACACAGCGTCAATCAGACGCATCATCGTGCGGAGACGAGGCAGTTGTGGTAAAATACGAAGGTGCTGATTTCTTACCGCATAAATTACGTTGCATTTCAACCAATGAACGTCGAATTCGACCAGTCGCCGCAAAAAAAGAAAATATTAGCCAATCGGCTGTGTTCTTGAAAAGTACCGTGAATATGTAAAAGGGCGCTTTCTGCGCCCTTTTAGATCACCCGTCTTTCTCTATCCTGCATCCAGGAGGATAGTGAGTAGCACTTGGGCCTCCGGCGAGTACCGTGAATTCCTTAAAGGGCGACTTTTGTGCCCTTTTTGGACGGAGTATCTTGACCTTGTATAGTATACTTTAGGCAAGGGGCTCGCGAAAGGGTTACGTTAACTGAAACTAAGCCATTGAAGCGGCCTATTTAGAAATAAACATAGCTGGGTGGTGGTGGTTCTACAATGAGCCGTGAAAGGTCGCACCCTTCATCGGTTAAGTTTAC
>LGTU01001619.1:0-14793 GCA_001314425.1 Phytophthora pluvialis | reverse complement strand
AAACCAAAAGAAAGGTCTTTCAGTGGTAAAGCGTATCCCAACCGTTGAAGTCATGGCGTATCGTATCTCAGAGCCGTTGGTGCTGGAAGGACTACGTCTAATTGAACGGACCGCACGTTACAGAGAAACCATGGATCTGAGTTCGCAGCCGGATGTAAGTACTGAATGCTGGGTTGTTTCGGTTCAAGGTCTCGGTGATTTTACTCACTGGCAACTGATGGGAATGCAATACGTGTGGAGTTTAGTGAATATATGCAAGGATGGAATTGGAGTGCTATTCGGGGTTATGAGCAAAGTGGATGAACAATTTCAAAATGAAGGAGCAGACGCATTAGCTAAGACGATGCTGGAAACGTGGCCTCACGAACGTCTCGACGGTTTTGCTGACGGATTTGACCTGGAATGGAGTCATTTATATTGTGCGCGAGGCAAATTCTGGTACAATTATAATTTGATTGACGCATTTGCAAAAGTCCTTGCTGCGAAGTACCAGAACAACGCTACAAATTTTCTCCCCTCTGTGAGCACACCTGCGCCAAACCATGGCAACCGCGTCCCGCCACCAACGTTGAGATTGGTAGCTGGATCGAGCGCAAACCTGGCATTCCTACCGCTTAACATCAATGGGAACCACTGGACGTGCCTACTGGTCGATCGACCGAGAACGACTATTTACTGCTACGATAGTTTGGACAAGCGGGCCAACCACAACTTGTTGGCAGAGTTGGCGGATGTGATATCGAGGAAAAGCCTCCCGCAGCCGTACTCATTGACGCATGTGCACTGCCCCATCCAGAAGGACAGTGACAACAGCGGGTTGTTCATTTGTTTGTACTTCTGGTGCCGGTTTTTCAGCAGGCAGCGACTACTGGAATTCTTCGTCGCCGCTGGGATATTCTGCGCACCGTTGTCAACTTTTCCAAAGAAAACTAAAGTAAGGAGTGAACGCCGACTATGTAGCATCTTATTCCTAACCATGCCAATACATGTTTGCACAGGACTGTCCATGTTTTTACCATGTTTCAAGCTATGGCTGGAAAAGATTGATGATATATATTCCAAGACGTAGGCTTGACACATGCCTTACAGGAGTCCGACATTTCTGTTTTGCGATCAGTCTTCAATTTTCATCTCGTACTGTCAACATGTTTTGGCCATGTTCCAACATGGTACATTCATGGAAATAATAAATTTCCGTCCTGTAAGATATCCGTCATCTATTCTGTAAAATCATGGCAGCACATGGTCAATTCCCATGTTTTATATACCTAACCCTTATAGAAAACATGGGCGCTAGGGCCAGCCATAAAAAAAACATACAAGCTACATCATCTCTATTTCCTGGAAGAGGATCACAATAGATCGGTACTTGATCGAGCTACAAGGATGTCATCCAGAACTGAAGGACTCAGCATCATTCGCTTAATGCCGAACGCGTTAAGCACCAAAACAGCAATTAACTGGTATGTTCAACACTCGTGACCATTCCACTGCAGGGTATTTCGCTCTAAGCCACAGTACTCCACACCCAAATCCACAGCCGCGCTACACAGTAGAACTAGAGAGCGTTTGCACAGTGAAGATGACTGCCGGCCGAACGATGCGAAAGCTGACTTCTCGGCAACCTTTAGAAAGTGGCGTCGATCGTTACCAAGAATCGCGAAAGTGGTTTCGCCTGAGAGGTCTCGGTTGCCCGTAACCAATCCGTCGATAGATTCGGTTACCCGTTCGTTCCCCCTTGGGCGTAATGCTTCGGTTACCCGTGTCCACCCACGGTCATAACCGAACCTTGACCAAACGGATACGGTCAACCGTTTGCGAGACATTGTCTGCGTCCCGCGCGACGACACTCTCCCTCCAACTATCATTTAGATCAGTACATGATTTATCTATGCGCCAATCATCCTGTACGTCCGTGTACTAACTGTGCGAGGTATAAAGCCGGTCGCAGTTGTAGACTTGCCGTGGAAACCTGTGCAACTTTATGCCGACGAGGGCTAGGCGTATCTCCCATCATTCCCGAATAGCTGAGTAGGAGTATTGAACTTCGTATTTTCATATAATTATAGGATATATGTAAATGACAGGTGCAAGGAATCAGTATTGACGATTGCAGATGCCTTTTCCCGCCATTCACTTATCGCTCATTCGAAGATATCACCGGCTGCCGCGAGATGGCCGGATGTCAAGCTTGTTGCCGTGAATTACACCAAGAAGGCTGGTACTCGATCCTCCCCTACGGGTTTATCCAATGATTACACGTACCCCAAGCCAGGGAAGACCAAGAAAAACGCGCAAGGCGTAGATGCTTTCGTCGGAGAGATGGAGTTGATGCTCTATGTGGACCACGTCGACTTGGGTAAGCACGCATTGTATGTAAGGGGCTCAAACGCGAATCTAATGTACGGTACATTGTCAGAGGAACTGAGGAAACAAACTATTGAAGCGTACCACGCACGCCCGGTTCGTCCATCTACGCACGACACATCGACGGTTCTTCGATGGGTGAAGACACTGCTATCATGGTCCGCAACCCCAGTCCAAACCCACGTCTCCGTCAGCTACGGCGCAGGTGTGAAGTGGATACCGCAGCAGAAGCCGCCATTCACTCTGAAATCGACGAGCAAGCTCTCATTGACGACAAAATTGGCCCCGCTGCTCCACACCCAACTCAACCGTCGACGGTGGACACCATGGCAATGATGAGGCAGATGTACGAGTACATCAACACGGCTCAGCGCCAAAACCAAGGGCAGATTTTTCAGATGCTCCAGCAACAAGTTTTGTGGTAGCAGCAGATGCTGCAAGATCATGTGGCAGCTCAGAAGCCACAGAAAAAGAAGGGCAATCCGCCACAATTCAACGGCGAAACCAACGACGACCTCGAGTTGTGGTTGTTTAGCACGGATCACTATTACTCCAACTACAGCGAGGAGATGGAGAGCGAGTCGTCCGAGTTCGTCAACACGATTTTCGGTAATCTAAGTCCGACAGCACAAACCTGGTACCGCGATTTCAAGGTTTCTCTTGGCGAGCAGCCGGCTACGGGGGCCACTTTCAAGCGGTGCATTTGCGAGCGTTTCCCTGAAGCTGACTATCAGCATAAGCTCCTTACAAGACTGTACAACTTTCGTTGGAGAGGCTCTCAGCACACTTATACGACGAAGCTCCTACATTTGTTGTCTCGACTTGACTGCGAGCTGCCCGACTCGTCAAGCGTTTGTACTATCAGCATAACCTTCACCCTGAAACGGATGCGTTCGTGTCGCAGAATGTTCCGTAATCCCTAAAGGAGGTGATCGACCTCGCGGAGCGCTTCGATGACTCGCGTGCTTTTCAAACTGGACCCAACGCGAAGAAGGATCAGAACAGTAGTGCTAAACCGCAAGTCCAGGAGAAGAACCACGCTGCGTCAACCAAGTTCCAGGCTAGCGCCATCGCATCCGGCAACAACTCGGACCGACCGATATACGAGTATTGTCACAAACCGGGTCACCACGAAGGTATCTGTTTCAAAAAGAAGGCAGACGCCAAGACCTCGGCTGCAAAACAATCCTAGGCTCGGTGGGTTGGCACCCCACCGAGCCGGAACAGCTAGATCGTGCCTGCCGTACACGCTCTGGTAGACATATCCAGGCTGGGCTTCACTACCAAACTGGTGAAGCTTCGCCACCCACGAAGGATATACTTTACGGATATTTGTGCCCGGGAGGTCGAGTGGAAGACGCGTCGGTAGGGTTTTTTGTTGATAACGGCGCCTCGTTCAACGCCATTAACCCCCAGGTACCATCGGCCCTTCGCCTGCCGATCAGTAGTGCGCCCAATCCACTACAGGTCAAGCTTGGTGCCGGGCAACGGATGAGCATTCCTCGACGCACGAATCAAATTACAGTGTCACTGGATGGTTTCCTGCATACAATACGGAAGTTTTGTCATGGAGATCCCAGAAGGAAATAATGTGCTACTCGGACTACCTTGGCTTGAAGACGTGAACCCGGATATCGACTGGGCCGCTAAGGTTATTCGGCGGCGTGGAGCATCAAGTGGTATCACGCTGAAACCATGCCCCCGTGCACAAGCAGGTGCATTTACCGCTGGTGGACGTAAGAAGAAAACACCTCCTAGACACTACACGGAACAGGATGATCAGCTGCTCTTCTACTCCAAGCACCCCTATGTTTCGGCTGCTGGTGATATCACATCGCCAATTCCGTAGGATGGAGTCTCAGGATGGAGAATTTTGTTTTGCTATTCCTATCGTGAGGAACAGCCTGAAGAGGCTGCTCGAGGAGATAGCAAGGATGGGAACAGCTACGTGGGCGTCCGGAAGAAGCGGTGTTGCTGAAGTACAAAACCACAGTCTTCCGAGGGGAGCTTCCGAACGTGGCACCGCAGCGCACGATCGATGTCGAAGCAGAAGTTGAGCTTTCGGACGATGTCTCAGTGACTCGCAAGCAATTTTGCCTCAGCGAGGAAATGAAACAGGCCATCCGCACATTGACAGCTGAAATGCTGGCTGCACGTATCATTGACCGTCGAAGACGCCGTACTGTGCGCCAACCTTCTGTGTCAAGAAGTCAGTCGGTTGGAGAATCCTGCATGATTTCAGATGTATCAACGCCAAGTTCGTATAGTGGCGACACCAGTCCCGCGAAAAGAAGGTATCTACGATGCCATGGTCGGTGGTTACTACTTCTCGGCCATGGACTTGCTGTGGGAATTTGCCCAGGTCGGCCTTCGCGAAAAAGATGTGCAGTACACAGCCTTCTCGACCCCCGATGGACAGTTTGAGTATTTAGTTACCCCCAGGGGCCTTGCTTACAGCCCTTCAGCCTTCAACGGGATGATTCAACGGGTATCCAGTGACCAGATTTACTTTTGTCGCTCCTACTTTGACGATCTTTTCGTTTTCACGAAGAGTAGATCACTTGATGACCATTTGGGTGCCCTCGACTGAGTTCTCAAACGATGCGAAGAGCAACAACCTTATGTAAAGCTCGTCAAATGCACGTTTGATGCCAGCGACATCCCACGTCTTGGTGGTTATTTCGCTCGGGACGGTGTCAGAATGGATCCTGACAAGGTTCAAGTCATCCGTCAGTGGACACTGCCATGCATAAAACGGCAGCTACAGTCTTTTGTGGGAACCTGTGTTTACGTTCTGAAGTATTGCGCAAACTTTGCGGCGATCGCAGCGCCTCTAATGAATGCGATGTGAGGACGAGGACAACACGAGAAAATTGCACTAACGTCGGAGCAGATTCGATCGTTCGACGAGCTCAAGCGACTGCTATCGTAACCTCCTATTCTGGCTCATCCTGACAGCTCGCGGTCATTTCATGTTCGAATGGATGCCTCCGACTACGCTGTTGGTGGCTACTTGTACCAGGTTGACGACGATGGTAGGGAGCGAGTGATTGGGTGTGGTGGCCGTAAACTGAGCACAGCAGAGAAGATGTATCCAACCCGCGAGAAGGAGCTTCTGGCAGCCTTACATACCATGCGGCTTTGGCACGTGTATCTCATTGACAAGCCTTTCTTCGTGAACACCGACCACCGAACCTTGCAGAGCATCCTGGAGCAGAAGACTTGCTCACAGCGGCTTACCAGGTGGTTAAATGTGCTTGGTTCATACAAACCACTTTTTGCTGGATTCCTGGTACCTCAAAAATCGAAGCAGATGCTGTCTCACGAAATCCTGCTTTCCAACCGACCGAGTCGGCTCAACATGTTTCATTGGCAAGCTTACTGAAGCAGGTTACAAACCAGCAAGGTGATCCTGCAACAGATAGTGCCTTCGTACACTGCATGGCTTCGCGACCGACAAGCTTGCAGCAGTGCATTCGCCTTTACCCGCGTGATTCCAGTTTCAGCTTGCTGTACAAGTACCTCAAGGAGCGACCTGAAGGCTACACCACACCTCCACTTGTTGAGGTTCCTCACGCTTTATGCGCAAATGGCGACCATTTTTTTGTGGATGAACGTATCCTGTACTATCTGCCGATGACGGATGAACCACGCAGAATTTGCGTGCCGGACGATGCCGACCTTCGCAATTCGATCTTTTACGAGCACCATGACTCCGCTACAAGTGGACACCCAGGCTACTTGAAGACACTTCTGGCGGCTCAGACAAAGTTCTACTGGTTGCAAATGGATCGGTCAACTCGTCGCAATGTGGCTTCGTGCGAGATGTGTCAGAGGATAAAGGCCTCTCATCGCAAGTCGGCGAGACTTTTGCATCATTTCGATGTGCCTACGAGTCGGTGGACCCAGATCTCTACGGACATCATTACTGGCCTAACTCGTGACCGTCGATTGGACTGCGATGCAAATATGGTGGTCGTGGATCGTCTCACAAAGCGAACCCACTTCAGTTCGACGACCACAATTTGTACGGCAGCTGAAGCTGCACGCTTGTTCCGAGATCACTATCAAAAGCTGCACGGGTTGCCACTGAGTATTGTGTCGGATCGCTATATCACCTTTACATCCCGCTTTTGGACGGAGTTGATGGCATTTCAGCAGACCCAACTTCGGCTTAGCTCGCCATTTCGTCCAGAAACTGATTGCCAGACCGAGCAAAAGAACCACTTCGGCGCAGACTACCTCCGCGCTTTCGTCAACACTCGTCATACTGACTGGAACGACAAGCTCAGTCTAGCAGAATGCGCTTACAACGCGCGAGTTCATGCGGTTATCGCCATAGCGCCTTTCGTCGCGGATCTCGGCTACGTTCCCCGCTCATTTATGGGCTTGACTGCACCAGCTTCTTACCGGACACGGTCACAGGCATTGATCTTTCTAGAGCATGAGCAAGTAATTTTGCAGCCGTGCAAGGATATGCTGGAGAAGTCGCAGGCGGCGATGGGGTATTTTCACGACCGCAATCGTCCAGCCTACCAGTTTGTTGAAGGCGATCAAAGTGCTGTTCGACACTTCCAATATGGAGCTACTTCACCTCGGTACTTCGGGCAAACGCAAACTTGCACCGCGTTTTATTGGTCCCCATCCTGTTCTCGCAGCAACGACTCCAGATACGTACAAGATCAACTGCCCCCCCCCCCCCCCNCCGAACTTCGGCTCCATGACGAGTTTCATGTTTCTTACGTGCGTCCATATCGAGTCTGTTACAGGCGGCGGTACTCTTTCATCGAACACTGATGTCCCAGATGCCGACGGCGCGAATACATACGTGACGGGTTCTGACGGACGAATACAGATGCGGTGAGTACTGTTGCTCTGAATTGTCAAGCTACGCGCATCCTATTGTATATGTACGTGTTATATGTCTAACTCTATCGTGTCGGTTACAGTCAGGGATGTTCTGTTACGCCCGGTCGAGACTGAGAGGCTAATACCAACCACTCCGCATCTGGCAGATGGAGACTTGAGCGATGCACCAGCTTCTCCACGACGGAGCTTAGTCGCTGACTTTGATGTTGCAGACGCAGAAGACAACGCCTACGTCGACGCCGATGATCCTGAAATCGGTGCCTGTGGTCCGACCCGATACGAAGCAGAAGGAACGAAAGGCGACGACGCAACCACCGCAACAGCGACGATCAGTAAGTTTATAGTGTATAGACACGTTATGAATACCTGTTACTAAACTTTATCGCGTATGTATTTAGTCGGCCCAAATTTTGTCGTGCCTGGAGACGACCCCGCGGACATTGCAGCCCTTGACTCAGACGGCGAAAACGGGGATGCAGTGTACGATGACGATGACTTAGAAACTGGTGAAGTTGATCCAGTCCTTGACGACGCTGAATCCTCTCCCGCTTTGCGCTTTGAACCGTCGCTACTGGAAGCAGTTGGTGGTGGTGCCGCAATAGCGTGGATCAAGACGTACTAAAGGCCTCAAGTTCAATGGATGGAGTGGCCCAGAGAATATTAAACCGTACCCGTACATGGATGAACCATATGACGCCGGCCTGATACGTGGTTGAGTGCGGATTATCCTCACATTTACAACGGAGACCACAGCTGACTACTACTATAACTGCGCTGTGAATATTCTTCCTCTTTGCTACCCCCCCCCCCAATCTGTGGGAGAACATTGTCAGCACAAGTGATTACTATTTTGAGAAGAATTTGGACAAGTGTGTAGCTGGTCGACACGCTAAGCGGCAAGCCCATCAACGCAAACGTCCTGACTTCGAAGCGCAGACGCCTGACAGATCAAAGTCCTCCTACAAGCAACACCTGACATTGCTGGTGGAGAATTCTGCGTTTTATAGAGCTGCTCATCGCTAGAACAATTACGCCGAGCATGGAAAAATTCACACATCACTGGAAAACGACGGATGAAGGGGCAATGATCCACTGGGCTCTCGAGTTCCACCGGGTCGTTATATATCGATTCTACACTTCAGTAGTGCTGGCGATGCAACTGCTTACGATGAAGTTTTACACTGTCAGAACGATCGTGATGAACAAACGCGGACTGTGTGAGGCTATCTTCCCGATGAAGCTGAAGAATGACCGAAGAGCTTCAAATAAGCGTCCTGCTCATATTGAACGAGGCACGTAAGTCAACTCACGTTCCAGTAATGAAAGGCAATTTGGTGGTATGACAAACAAGGTGTCCATATCTTAGCAACGGGTGGGAGTGCACAGGAGGACAGAATTGTGCGGCGTGACCCGCTTACATGCAACCAAGTTGATCTGATGGCTCCAAGGGTGGTGAAGGACTATCCAACGTTCACGGGCGACGACGACGTGCATGATCCGTTGCATCTTCACAGGCAAGTTGTGTTATCGTGTATATACATCTCATTCACGTATGCTGATCATGTCCGATACCATGAGTTTCTGTAGATACCCATTGCAGTTAGCAATGTGCTACAAGAAATATCACCAGTCTCCCTTCCTCGGTGTTATTGATCTCGCCATCTTCAACGCATTCATTGTGTATAACTGGCGTCGCGCGAAAGACGGCAAGACCAAGATATCACACGTGCTATTCCTCAAATAACTGCACTTGGAGTTGTGCCAGTTGCAACCTGAGGACTGGCAGCCGTTTCTGCGTTACCGTGGGCTGTAGCCGACACCCGAAAGGACGGGCCAAAACAACGCTAACCACGTGCCGATACAGACAGGTGAGTGGTGGAAGGGGGGTGCGAACCAAGCCAGAAAGCGCCACCAGGGCGTAAACAAGGTGTGTTCGGTGCTAAAGCTGACGGGGAAGCGCGTGGAAGCGAAACGACATACTTCTTCTGCAGCAAGTGCAAGCTAAAAACGGCGCCAAGACATGCCCTGGGTGCTCGTGTATTTCTCTGCACCAAGGCGAACCATTCTATTAACGGCGTATAAGCTTCTTGCTTTGAATTCTGGCACAAACATTGGAAAAACGGCACCTTGATTCCTCAGTCGCGCAATAAACGGAAGATTCGAGCCCGAAAGCCTAAGCAACCTAATGGTGGAGAAGGTGGCGACGACGATTCCTCCGAGCAGTCCAACAATGAAATCGTAAGCGTCAGTTCACCCGAGCGCAAGCGCGCTCGTGGCAGTGGTGACGCCAACTAGTCAGCCGCTGGCTTTATTTTGTTGTTGCGTTGCATATATCGCTGCATTGATGCATTATTAGATGATTTGTATCCTAAATATTGACAAATCATGGATCGTTGTGGTCGTAGCAGTTGTGCCGTCTTTGTGCCCAACAGACACAATAAATACGCAATCCTTTTTTCCGAGAACATATCTACCCGAGGTGGACACGATACTTCAGGTTGGGTTAGGTGCATGAACCGGCTTTGACACAGACACATTAAATTTAATATTGATTATATATGGATACCCAGCTATCGAATAAATACTATCGTGTATAGTGTTTAGGGAAATAGGCGCAACCAAACCTCAGNGGGGGGGGGTAATACACCATGTAAAAAAAGTACGATTGTATTTTTCCCACTCCCACCGCTTGGCGCGTGGTCCATCTCGGGGGGGGGCTCTGCACGTGTCTGCGCGGCTACATTATCAACTCACTTGCTAACCCACTCAATTCAACCAAGACCAACCTCCGCTTCGATCTCCACCTCCTATGATGTCACACCAGCTGTGCGCATTTTTCTATGCCGATCTCGATGGCGGCCTGTTCGAGAGCAAGAGCGGATACAACCACAAACAAGTCCCCGGCACCGGCTACAGCAACCTCCTCTCGGCCATCTCGACACCAAGCAGGTTGCTTGCGCAGAGTAGTATGCTGATCTCCAGGCATCTGCAGTCCAGACGGTGTCGTAGACGAGGCCACGTTCAACATCTTGATGTGTGTGCGGTGGAGTATACAGCGCAATTATATAGCCCAATCTGCCTATCACAGTGGTGGAAAACAAGCACACACTCGAGAGTTCGTAGTGATGGAGTGCGGACTATTAATTTGCGTATGCGCTTTGCCACTGCCAAGGTTGGTCCAGTGATCGCTGACGAAATAGCCGAGTCTTCCTACTTGGTGTTCGACTGGTGGATGTGCAACACCTCCACTTCCTGGGTATCTTCGTGGTCTAAGTGGTGAAAGGCGTGCGGTGCCAGCAACTTCTTGCACTCTCCCGACGGACTATGGTCAGACGGCGGACGCTCACCTTGAGCACATCGAGTCGGTTCTGAGCCTGTGCTGCGACGTGCTTGACGTGGTGCATTTTTGGATTGGATACAACTGCTCAACTACTCATTGCTTCGCAACGATACCAGGTTCTTCTCTGATTGGCTGCGCTATTAACCTATTTAACCTCGGGGTTAACGCATAACTGGCCGAGTATCAGAATCTGTTCAACGTGAACAAGCCTATCATGAGCCAGTTGTGTCAGGCTAATAACGCTGCCACACCTGCCAAGGTGGGATGCCTGAAGTCGATCATGGCTACGTGCTGGTCGTCTAGTTACAACATGCAGCAGCGGTGTGTCACAATTCGCGATGTCATTCTCACCGATTCAACTGTCGAGGAGCACATGCACCTCAATAACGCTCATCGACATATCGTTAATTTCGTGAAAGAGCTGGACAGCGTCTGTGTAAAGATGCAAGCCGAGAAGTGCACGATTGCGGGTGTGCGTCTGTTGTTTGACACATGTGCGGAGAAGTACTCCGTTATGGACGAATATTTGAAGACGAGTGCCTCGATGGTTTCTCCCCCAACTCCGAAGCGTTGCCGAGATCCAGAACTATCTTGCGCTGTTGACCAGTGATATGCGCACTGTCGAGTGATTTGTGCTGCATGTAATCGAGCCAACCCCAGCACCACGTGATTGGCGCGACTTTGCCTTAGATATCCTCCGGCAAGCAAATAAACCGCGCCGCTCGGATCGATCCCATTATGGATTTCGTTCCTCAACGCCTGTGTGCAACTCTTTTTGGTGTGTGTGGGTGTGTGTGTGGGGGGGGGGGGGGGGGGCTGACTTCGTTGCGTGCGTCTATACGGCCGGCGAATCTTGAGATAATGATATTATTCCAGGCTAATAGTATCTCTGAAATAGTGCGACGCTTGTCGGCTGTGTTGAAGAGATCGACGAGTCAGTGATGTAATGGCTGACCAATTCATTCCAGTGCGTACAGTGCCTATGATTGTGTCGTTTACATACGCGCAGTAGAATTGAGCATTGTATTTATCACACCAGGTGTTCATGTAAGTCGACAACTCCAGTTTTTTTTTCTGACACCTATAAGTTCACTCTTACCTGGATCAACATGGGACAGTGTAATCACTATGACAGCTTCTCGTAATCCTCCAGATTATCGGAATCATTCGTCAAGCGAACTCTGCCCGTCCCCATAACCTCAGCGCGGTAGCGTTTCACCTCAAATTCTGTATTGAAGCCGTCATGGAATAGGCAAATATATGCACTCACGGTAGAAAGAACATAAATTATCTCGGAGAATTTGGTTGTGAGAGTCTTAACTGCCTAGTGTTCCTTTCCGTATCAGGTAGTTCTGATACTTTCTACGATAGCCATCGGGACAAGTTCATAAATCTAGTTTTGGAGTGAAGCCGGAACGATCCTATACAAGCTTTGCGTGCTCATAGCTATATGGAAAACCGCCCACAAATTGCGAGGTTTTCCCAACCTCCGTCATCGTGGTGTCGAGACAAGTATTTGCTGCGTTGTTAGTTATCGGATCGATCGCATTGGTACGTTGCCCAAATATATGATCGAGCTGAGATGCGGAGCTTCCCCTGGCGACACGCTCCATTGGGTTTGCGAGTTGAAGTTGCGCTGGCGGGGCTTGATGGATGTAAGTCTGGTAGACATCCGAGGCCCACGGTCCGTGCATTAGAATTGTATCAGCACCAATGCCAGTACTGTTCAACGCGGTGGCACCACTGGGTCGTAGAGAGCGAGTCAATATTCGTTGCGGCATCGCTTCGCTGCCTTTCGGAGGTTTCGGCTGACAGCGTTTTCTGACAACTGATAGAGCAAATCGGGGCATCCTGAGGACGGTCGAGCGTAGCAGCGTTGCGAAGTAGCAGAAGTGCAGCGAACGCTGGACAACTCTCTTGAGCAGCGTCCGACACGTTGCACGTCCAATTAGATCGGTTTGCTATGATACGCACGCAAGCCGTTGTCTTGAAGCTTTCTGATCTCGAACAACTGCGACGTCTCGGACTTGGAGGCAGTAGATATGGCACTTCCCGCGTGGTAATAAGAACCCCGCGCCTTGGAGGCTAAAGAAGACGCCCAGCACCACACCAGCACACACATGTGTGTGGCGCCCGCGATAATCTGGAGCATTCCGAAGGAGACGGCGGCATGGTGGCGGGTGGGTGGGCTGCGTCGCCGCATTTCTGATAGGACGAGGCCATGTTGTGGCTGGAGACTGGGACGGAATCCGACGACGAGCTGATGACATCACTTGATATGGTTGAGTTGAACCCGTACGGTTTCCAATCGGAGAGGAATATCCGAGTCGCGTTCCTGCTATCAGCTAATTGGTAAATCACTGAGCTGTAGGGATTGACAATTGACGTCCGAGGTGGACAACCAGCGTAAAATACCGGCGTGCCAATATTTGACTCCAGCGTTTCCATGTGGAGAGATAGTGTCGTCATGAGGTGTCGGCAAGCGAGCGTCACTGCAAATAAGTGATTTCGATTTGTAGATCTTGCAAAACCATGACGGAACGTCCTGCTCACACCACGCCGAAATTCAGTTATTCTATTCGTTTTAACCCGCGCCGAACCATACCCGAGACCCCAAGTCGGCGAGAACGCCGAAGATGTTCGGTCGATACGTGCAGGTCAAACTCGAGTTCAGCGCAGGGCATCTCGCGCAAGATTTCTTGTCCAAGCGCTTTGCTGATGCGATGGCGGTCTATCCAAGTTAGAGCAGATATATTGTCGATCCAGCATCGGATGTGAATGGGTCGGCGAATTCGACCGGGTAGCCGTTTTCAAAACAGACTCCATATCAGCACGGCCAATATAGAGCTCATCATTTCGCGAACATAGATGCTGAAATCGGTAGCGCTGGCACTGGCAGTCGATCGGATTGCTTGCTATTTGTCGACATCGAAGTGCACCCTAAGAAATTCACTGTCAACCCGGTAGAGCACGGTAAGAACCGGGTTGCTGGAGTCCATAAACATATGCACGACTGGTGACGATGTGCAAGCGATGATGCTCGTCGAGACCTATTCGGTCGGGGTTCGACCGAATGTTACTAGATACCTAAGGCGACAACCCACACTGATTATCAAAATGCGATCAACGTGTCCTCAAATTGCTGATACACGTTGGCTGTGAATGGACGTATTTGCAGTTGGGTTGTGAACAATATCGTTGAGCCAAGTGTATTATGTCACTCGTACTACCGGTGCAAGCATGTTCGGGAGGGGGGTTGTACAGCGTGCCAATCCTCGTCGGACTTTAAGCTACAATCTCTGCTCGACAAACACGAGCGAGGTACACGTTCGGACTGGCCGACATCCAGAACACTTTGGAGTTCAGTGATGGGTAGTGACAGCTTCGCCTGCACTGCGGTGGGGGATGCGGCTCCCAACCGTGCGTCAGATACTACTGCTGCACGATAGTCCTCGAAGCGAAATTCGAACCAGAAAACTGTCAACTTCACGTCCTGAGCGGTCCATCGACAGAAACAGCTGAGATCTTCGTCGAATCCTCGGGCCCCACTGATGAATCGGCGGGTATGATGGTCAAAGAATTCCTCAGCGAATACGCACAGAACAGTAAATGAATTTGATACATCCTCAATACATCGGGGTTGTGGTGTTTTTGGTATGAGAACGGAGGCCGCAAAGCTGTTCAGATGAACCGAGCCGCCAGCTTACCATGATCGGCGAGCAGCGAAGTCAAATCGTCGAAACTTCGTGATCGTCAGGCCGCGTGCACCAACCTCGATGGGGTAGAGTCGCACGATGATAGCCAAATGGGGTTGAAACTTAGTGGCACGGGACAAAATCATAAGATAAATTAGTACAGTTGCATATTTACGTGAATACTGCGAGACGACGAGCGCGTTGATGACCTGCTGGTGGAGTTACGTTGGTGCGAACGCTTGTTGGAGCGTCGAACAGAGCCGCCGGATTCGTCGAGCAGGTCGACTGGACTCTCCAATTGTCGGGGTTGAGACTCGCGTGTGTCGATTGGGTTGGCCCGGCGTTTACTGCAGCCTGTTTGACATAAACCCAAATAGAAGCGAGAAGATCCAGAGCATCGGGAATTGCTGTAAGGACTTTGTCAATGTTGGCAGCGGTAGGGAAGCATGGCTACAGGCAACGACAGTGAAAGACCCCCGACTCAATACACGCCATTTTGACGTAGACAGGCGGAGACGGTGT
>LGTU01001618.1:0-17440 GCA_001314425.1 Phytophthora pluvialis | reverse complement strand
AGCGAAAGCGAGAAATTCAAGCCGAGGTGAGAGACAGCATTTTACTGCTGCCGCCAGCGCCGTGTGGTAAAGGAAAGAGACGCCGAGTTACCGTGGACTTCGAAGGCCGGCTTATTACGAAGGAAATGCTGCTGGAAGGTGACATGTAGCGACCGTGCACTAAAGTGGTCAACTCAATTTCAACAGTCAGTTTTGAGCCCCCGTAGGATCCCACTCACTTGTCCCAAATCATCAAAAAATAGGTTTCTAGATGATCGTCGCTTGGCCTTTTGTCTACAACTAACTATAGACCCAAAATGCGTAACTCATATGATCCACATCCATTTTTCGAAGGGACCCAAAATCGCGCACTAAAGTGGCAAACTAAGTTAGTTACACAATCAATTGATCCGCTCAAGTGCCCACTCACAGTTCCCAGACCATGGGAGACCCCGAGCCCTAGAGGAGTCAAACGACGAGGAGATCGCCGTGTCACGCCGCCACCGCTTTGCGTTTTTTTAAACCTATTTTTAACCTCTTGGACGCGGAGGGGTGACATGGACGGCATTATAAAACGCTTAACCCGTCCCGGACGGCATACAAAATAATACATGTGTGGCGCTTGGTATCGTATAATGTAGATAAGTGTCATTTTGGACGTTTTTCGCACCGATTGTAGGTAACCACCCGGTAATAATTCCTGCAAAGCAGATTTGCGCTCTGAATCTTTTCATTTAAGCCAATCACAGCTAACTGCTCGACGTCACGTAATCATGATATTTATGAATTTGGTGGTGGGAAGAACTGTGCGCGCAATGGAGGCCATTTTAAGTGGAGTCATCGTCGACGTCGTCTTCAGCTCCGCCGTTGGACGCGGCCGCGAACGTGAGGTTGTCCTCGTTATCGTCGCTGCAGTCCGAGTCATCCTGCATCAGCTCCGCCTCATACTCCTCGCGCATGTGGGAGCTGCAGCTACATCAGCCGAAAGTTGCTGCGCTGCGTATATCTCGGTGCAAACTAACCCAGTACCTATCAAAATCAACTAGCATGTATTATAGACTTCCAGCTACTCTTTCGCTACGCCACGGTCGCGGATGTGGCTAGCCTTGGGTGCAAACTCTCCGTTTTGCCACACCAGGTACCATACATGCGTGCACGTCAGGCCCTCGTTCTTTGAGTGCCCGTGCTCCTTGTTGTACAACGTTATCAAGTCTCTCTTCCCTTAGGAGCATGGCGCACAGTAGTGGGACGACGCCCTCCTCCCCTCCCCCTCTTCTTTCCTTCGGGCTTGTAGCAAGAGCACACCTTACACTGCCTCTGGCGGAGACGCTGGACGCCATTGTTCAATCGGACGTCCGTGATCTTCGTTAGCTTGTGGTCTCCCTGCGCAACACTGGGTCTGTCCGTGACCACGTTGGGAGCACGGCCTTGAGTGTGTGAAGCTATCTTCATTTTCGGCGATGAGGTCCTTGTGCAGCCTCGCCAGAAAATCGAAGTGCTAATTCATCCGTGGCTTTTTCTCCTAAATATATCTGTAGACGATGTATGCGTTGACTAACGCCATGTCAATAAGGCCAAGAATTAGACCCTTGTAGTATTTGGCGAACCTGCCGTACAGAACAGCATACGTCAGCACTGTTACCCGGACAATGTCAGCATAAACGGCGTACCTATTGCCATTTGCATCGAATATGCTTGCAGCCGCAACTAGTCATGTCGGTCAACCCTTCACATGTAGCGTTGGTATTCAGCAACCAGCGCAGGTCGAGAGTCGTAAACAGTCTCGCACCGCCCAGCGCCTCGAGCGTCTCATCGATGCGGGGCAGCGGATACACGTCTTTCTTGGTCACCTTATTCAGCGCGCGATAGTCCACACAAAACCGGACCTCTCCGTCCTTCTTGCGGACCAATACTACCGGGAAACCCCAGGCACCGTTGCCTTCTTCCACGACGCCTGCTTGCAGCATCTCTGTAGTGTTATCTTCAATAATAGCATCTTCCGTCTGGACCTGGCGTCGTCGTTTCAGCATTATTGGCGCCGTAGTTCCCGTGTCGATGTGGTGTTGTATGTCCAGGGCGGGCAATCTCCCTCACTGCTCGACACTTTACAAAACGCACGCAACAACTTCAGCACCATCTCGCGAGAACTCGGCTCCTCGGCGTCGATCCGCACCTCGCCCTCGTTGTCTAGCGGGGTTGTACTGTCGCCCAACGTGGCCAACCACTCGTCGAGACAATTCTTGTCGAACTGACCATTCAGCTCCAACACCTGCATCTCTTTATCGAGCGGAATCCACGCACCAAGTTCCTTCTTAGCCGGCAGCTTCGTCTTGCATCCTCGCATGTTGATCGCGGGCACCAAGGCTTTACCGTCCATGGCTTTGGTCCCGGTCGCTGTCAACATGACCGCTCCACAGCCTTGCGTAGGCACGAAGAGTCCCACTTCTCCATCTGGGTCATCCACCGTCACCAGCACGGGCGTCACAGCGTTCCGCGTTAGCCGCGCGCGTCTCGCCAGTCTCACGGCTGCGACCTTCGCACCTCCATCGTCGTTCTCGGTTCGAAACGGTATCACCACTTGTAGCTCCTTCTCGAAGTAGCGCACCTCGTTGCGCTCAAAGTCCATGGTGGCTTTGCGGCTGTTCAGGAAGTCCACGCCGACTAAGAACTCGTCCGTACACCCCTCGATGATGCACGCGTTTACTTCGATCATCTGTCCGTAAGTGTTGTGCATCCTGAACACCCATACGCCTATCACGTCCGGCAGGAAGCCACCGATTCCTCCCACGAAGTCCACGGGCGCAGGACCCCGCACTCGTTCGCCTCTCGCCATCCAGTCTGTTCCAGCAACGGAGTATCGTGTCCCGCTGTCGAGTTTCACCGACCGGCGCTCGCCCTCCACCAACACCGTCGGTGTGGGCAACCCGTCTCCTGCCTCTGTGTGCGTGTCTTGCTTCATTGCACCCGTCGCGTCCGTCGCCTCGCTGTGCTGCTGTACGAGGCTAACTCGAGCCCGATTGCCTCCTCGAACGACATCGTTCACCTGTCCTCGTTGCCTCAACTCGCGCCGCGCCTCCAGTTCACCGCGGGCTTCGCTGCTTTGCCGTTGCCGTCGCGCTCGCTGTTCCTCGACCAAAGCCTCCACCGCACGGTTGACTTCTCCGGGGCCCAGCTCGACTCCAGCCTGGCGACGCAGCGCACGTTGTGCTCGTTGCCGCTTGGCCGCCTTCTCCGCCTGCTTGCGCACAGCGCACCTTGGCAACACTGCCCGACTCCGTTGCTGCGGCGTCGCTCAGTCCACCGAGGCCTAGCGCCGCCGCTCCGTCTTCCACCCTCGTCGTCGTCACCGCCGCGCCTTCCTCAGTCCTCAGCACGTCGCTCCGTGGCACACCGGCGCCGCCTTCCTCAGTTTCTGGTCGTTGCTCCTTTCGTCTCCTTCCGTTGCCCGCGTACGCGTACCGCAGCGCCGCCATCGCTGGCCTCACTGTGGCGACGTACCACCGCGCGCGCCCATCGTCTCTTTCGTCCTGCTCCGCTCTAAGCTGCTCTGGTCCTGCGTCCTCTGTCGCTCGTTCTTCTCTCTTCATTTTCGTCGCACACTGACCTCTGTGTTGGTCCACTCGTCCTGCGATCGCCGGCTGGGGATTTGTTGGTGGTACCGGGCACAGTACTCTCCCTACTGGACCCGCTCGTCGTTTCCCGCTGGTTTCTGAGAGATACGCCAGGAAGCCATGTACGCGTCATTACGTGCCTTGGCGTCGGGGTCAGGACACTCCTTGGCAAAATGCCCTGCCTTTCCGCAGGCGTAGCACCTGTTCAGCGCGTTCGGTCGTTTGTCGCTTGGTGGCGCGTCACTACTCGGCGGCTGTTCGTATGGCTTCGTCTGCCGCACCGCCCCCTTGCGTTCCTTCGGCTTGGCTGCCGCAACAGGTGGCTCCTCCTCTTCCGACTCCTCACTGGATTCTCCGTGGCTTTTCGCCAGCATCACTCTCGCACGTTTCTCATTTCGGCCGCCACTTCGCTTCCCGTGAGGCGGGTGTTCCCTTGCTGCACTCGCCTGTCGCTCCTTCTTGCTCGGCTTCCAGTAATGCCCGTTCCAGACCCGGTCGCCTGGCACGTCCCAAGTACCCGAGTACTTATTCCAGACGCCCTGTGGGTTCGTCAAATGTGCTAGGTCTTCCACCTTGATTCCTGTCCCGTTCACGTCGGCTTTAGCTGCTTCAGTTCTGCTCGCCCCCACGCTAGGTATCACCATCATGTGGCCAGTCGTGTCGTCCATCGGGATCAAGTATGGGTTCGGGGCGGTCACCCAGGCCTGCCCTGCGCCACGTTGTCCATTGGGTCGTCGATCTCCGTCGCCTTATCTACAGCTCCCTCGAGAGTCCGGGGCTTGGGTCGTTGCTTGACCAGCTGCCGCGTCGTCTTGTCCAGACTGCGGTAGAATTGGGCTAACAACACCCTCTCGCTGACGCGTGGTCCAAATGCTCGCCGAACGATCCGCAAAGTGTTAACGTGTGTAACAGAGGTCGGAAACGGTTGACGGTATCCGTTTGGTCAAGGTGCGGTTGTGACCGTGGACGGATACGGGCAACCGAAGCGCTACACCAGTGGGGGGGGGGGGGGGGGCGAACGGCGGAAAAAAGGAAAATATGATGTGTATTTTAAAAGACAAAAAAAAAGACAAAAACGAGCTGCAGCATCTCTGCTTCCTTGTAGAGGTTCACAATAGATCAGTACACGTACTGGATCGAGTAACATGGATATCATTCAGAACTGAAGGACTTAGCATCGTTTGCTTGATGCCGAACGCCAAAACAGCAATTAACTGGTACGTTCCACACTCGTAACTATTCCACTGCAGAGTATTCCGCTCTAAGCCACAGTACCCCACACCCAAATCTTCAGCGCTTTATAGAGTAGGACTATTCACCACAAGAGAGACTTAGCACAGTACAGACGACTGCCGGCCGAACGATACGAAAGTTGACTTGTCGGCAATCTGGCGTCGATCGTTACCAAGAATCATGAAAATGGGTTCGCCCAAGAGGTTTCGGTTGCCCGTAATCAATCCGTTGATAGATCCGGTTAACCATATTTACCGAAACAATTACTACGAATCCTAGTGTACGATCAACCACGGGCATCCGTCTTATATGTGCGGGTGACCGCGGTCATCCGTTTAGTTGCCGGAGCGAGTGGCAGACGGATACGGTCATTCACTGCCTGTCATTTGCGACCTCTGGTGTGCAAGCAATCAACAGTCGACAGTTGAGCTAGTGCCTCCTCATGTACTTAATTTTGAGTTTGCTTATGCCGTATAGTGGAGCTGAATCCAATACCTTTTTTTGCCCCTACGATCGAGATCAGCGCCTTTAGTCTCATGAGTCGGCATCGTCACTGCGCTCGGTGGACTATAAGACACCAACAAACCCTAGAGCATTTGCTGCATCCGTGCAGTCCCCTGCGGTGGCGGCGGCGATCGGTTTGCGTCTCCGAGAGCAGGCTCTGCTACCTACTTGCTCAACAAACATGTCGGTCATTCCATCACTTGTGTCGAGCTTTCGTAAGGCAGTTTGACGACAGATGTAATGATGCGATATCATTGGCTAAAATCTACTTCAATATTGCGGCTAGAAGAGCTGCAGGTGTCACTATCTAGGAAGAATTCGCCACTACTGTAACGATACCGGGCAGAGCCAATAGCTTCCTGCGCGGTTAGCTCCACAGAGTACCGCCCAATAGACTCGCCATAGGTGGGTAACGCAGAAAACAAGAGCAGAAGTCTTGTGCAGGTCGATGATTATCTGTATTTTTATAACTAATATGGCAGGACGCTGCCAGCATCCTCACGAAGTATTCATTTGGTTGTTAAGGGAGCGTCGCTGAACGAAGTATGCTATATCGTAAGTTTTCAGCACCCCCCCCCAAAAAAAAAAAAACGCATACCGGACGACCTTTCAAAGATCAGTTCTCCACTCTATTCCCCAGCGCGTATTTTGAGTGCCAGACTGCTAGAAGAAGCGCGGCAACTCCGCCCATAGGAGAGATGGAGGAGGGTGCGAAGGTCTACAACCTCTTCTAGAGTGCTGGGTCGGTCTGTTGTGCTCCCACGGGTTTACTGACGATGCGTCTGTGTTGCATTGCGGCGTGCACGCGCTCATTGATACTTGTGCAATACAAAATCCTCCACCCAGTCGCGCCCAAGATTTGCTGGGCTCGTCGGACTGCGCCGAGGTCGAGACCAATAGGGATACTGGGACGGTGCGTGTGCCACGCCATGAGGAGGGGGAAGGACATCACGAAACTCAACATGTATGTGTGCATGACATTTGGCAATGCCACTACGTTGGCGGTTGCAGTCTGGAGAGATCTTTCAAGCCCGGTGGTGAAAGACATACGCTTTGCGATATGCATCGTAAGCGCCAGGACCCCTAGCGCGCGCTATAAGCGGCTTCTCACAGAGAAGAAAGCGAAGCAAGGTCGACGAGCTCGCCTGGACGAAAATGCTGCACTGGAGCAAGTGGATACCAGCAGAGAGCAAGAGTCGTGCAAGTCATCGAAGGGCAAGAAGAACTCGGTGATGAGAGATAAGGCAAAGGCGAAGAGGAACAGAACACCAAGAGCTCGCGACGAAGCTGGCTTGGCTCCAGCAAAACGCCCCAGACCTTCTCGCGAGGACGAATCACATCAGGCATCTCGCAGTATCATGATACCAATGACAGGGGACGGTCTATCAGAGACAGCTACACTCGAGCAGCTTTCCCCTGTGCACAAGAAAAGCAGAGACCGCGCTGGTGCACAAGTATTGCCGGGGTTCGAGAAAGTGAACACGTGATGTACTTCTGGAGCACATGCTGGCATGGACGTCAGTGGAGATGTGAACGCGCCGATGCAAGAACAACGCACTATTCGCGGGGTGGCGCTGTTAGACAGCGAACCCCAAACATGCTATATGTATGTGCCTGTTACGCTTCAACAATCATGCCTGCTGGACGCGATTCCTTCGATGGACGCTGCGTTAGTCGCCGTTCCACCAGTGCCCACTACTGTGGCGCAGAGCGACGAAGCGCGAACACAACTGCAGACCCTCCAGGCCAGCGATTCTTCGCACCACCTTGGTGTTGTTGGTGTGACAGCACACAAAGCTGCACCTGCTACATCCGCCATCAATTTCGTCTACGGTGGTGAACGCGGAGAAGGCAGTTGAACGCTCCAATGGCGACCAGAGAGTTCGTGAATCACAGGACCAGGTCACAGACGCAGAGCGCTACCTCATCCTCCAGCGAATTGTGAAAGATGACTGCTACATGGGGATGTGCGTCGCTATGTGGAGAAAACAATTTTGTGAGATCTAGTTGGGGTAATCTGCGTGTTAGTTTCCATTCTGTGTGTAGTAGGTTGGGATTCGTTCTTGAAAAAACAAATACACGTACGCAATTGACACCAGAGCGACAACAATCTTCCGAGTTCAGCAGAATATCTTATGCACGTCTCTCGATTAATAGGCAGCTTTGCGAGCAATCATCTACAAAGCAAATTCGCCTAGAAACTCACCTCTGTGCTGCACAATCAGTTCACACAACAATACATCAGAAACATGAAACTGTCTGGGTTGCGGATCTCAACGTACCCGGTTTGAGGAACACTCACTTTACCGCTGGCTCATTGCAACTCAGTGCACGAGGCCACGCTTAAATTCTTGCCGGCACCTTGGTGCTGTTGTCACCCCGATGCTCAACACGGTAATAACGCTGTTTGTGTCGGAACGCTTTAACTTTGAATATGCACCTGGACTTACTGTGTATAGGTAAACTGCGGAGCAGAGTATAGATTTCTTCTGGTGCTCCAACCTGACGCACAGATAAAGTAGCATTTGCTACTTTTCCAAATAGAATGATATGGAAGATGTGGATCACAACGCTGCACCGCTTTGGCGATAACTCGTCTAAATCGCAGCGTGTCAGGTTCTGCCTTGCTGACATACACTTCTGCATACTCCGTAGCACCGTTGGAATGTCCTATTATCTGTAAATCCATGTTTGCGCGCCAGCAAGATAAAATATGAGGTGATAAATTGTTAATCACAGATACTTCCCGTTTTAAATGAACTTTCATTGAGGGAGTCCCATCCGATGCTACATGTGTTTCGATTCTAGTATGTTCTTCTAACTCTTTTGGGAAACCAAAGCGACACTGTGAGCATTTCTTTCTACACGATGAGTTAGCGTAGCATTCATGTCGTTGTACGCGCTGAACCAATCTAGACAAATCGCAGGACCATTCATCTGTTCCCACTTGCTGTGGTCTCATTGCGAGATATCGATTTCACCTGCTCGATGGGTGCTGCATGTCGAACACTGACATGCCTCTAAGTCGCTGAGCGTTTTTGAAAGTACAGAAATACTCTTGCCCATGTATGCAGCAAGGTCTGCACATCCTTCTTCCGGCTCAGACAACTTTACGAAATCATGAACATCCTTAATCCACAACAACCAGTGAATGTGCGGTGACCCACGTTGTTGAAATTCTAAGCGCCAAAAGTGGCCTGTTATTTCCCCGAGCAGTTGTGCCCGTCCGCATAATACAGTGTCGAAAAAACGATTGAAATCGTCTGTAAAAATGTCTGACGCTAATGTCAGGGTTTTCGTTGAGGTGCCTTTGTCTCCCCTCAAACGACAGACGCCAACAATCGTCTAATTTTATCGAGGGGTTACAGCCTCTCGCAAAATCCAGCCAGAGAGTATCAGCAGCACTCAGCGTAAGAAAGAAGGTAGGCCAGCGTGTCGGTAGCGCTGGATTTACGATCATAGACATTAAATCATCTCGTACATTAGCCCAATGTAACCCGCTACCTCTTACAACTCGGAAAAAAAATGTTCAACGAATCTAAAACCTGCATCGCAGCACCAAGCTTCTCTTTTTCGTTCTCTTCGTCATTATTTTCTTGATTGCCGTTCTCCTGACCAACTCCAGCCGAGGTAATTGCAGCATCCCGAGTTTTACTTGTACTGACTCTTCGAACTAATCAATCCATCTGTCGACGCTGAATTAGATTACAGCAAAAGTTGAAGTAGAACATCATCGATTAGGTGTTAGCGAGTGGGGATGGGCTAGCCGTCAACGCCTTAGGTTCGGCAGTACTTGCAGCATTCAACGGGCTATTCAGCTACACATAACACTACGACCTAGTTCTCACTACAGACTGCCTTCGCGAAGATGCAATTATCACTTCACCGCCTCAGTCACCACAACTCCCGCCCAAATGCCTCCGTTTCCAGTGAACCTGCAGCTTGTCCGCAAAACGATCCATCGTTGAAGATCCACACGGGGCCTACCGCTGCTGTGACGCGCAAAGCGTGCGCCGCTCTATCAAGCTCGCAGAATGCGTTGCCTCACAAAACTCATCTGAGTTCATGGAACGCTTTAAGCATCTACTAAAGCTACACTTCGGCTCCCGCGGCGACTCTAGTTAAAGCTGGAATATCGTGTCATCAGCATCGCTCGAATGCCGCACTCGACATCGCCAAGTACGGTTGCTACGAGTTTGACGTGCTTCCTTTCAACTGCAGTTATGAATCAGCCATTCTGCAACATTAAATACCCCAATGTTGCTATCGTGACTGCCTTCATCCAGGTTTATTTCGGGCGTCACAGCGTTAGTTTGCCATACTTATCACGGAATTGTCTGCAAAGGAATAGTTTCATGAACATGGCAAACTTCTGTACATTAACTTGGTATCTACTTCTGCCAACTCGTCTTGCGAAGTTTGCAAATCTAGCTCAAGTTGGATACCATGTACGACAGCACCTTTATCTGTTTCATGCTACTGCCTTGACGGCTGCCTTCTCATGCGCAGCATCTGCCTGCGTGCGATTTCTTTCCGCGATCAACTGCGCCATTTTTGGGAGAAAGATGCTGCCTCCGTCTGCCTTCACACACGCAAGCCATGCTGCTTCGCGCTCCTTGCTGCAACCGCTGATGCCGCTCACCGCGGCGTCGTCTTGCGCCTTGCTGGTGCCGCTCATTCGTTGCTGGCGCAGGTCACTGCGACGTCGTCTTGCGCTTTGGTGATGCTGCTCCCTGCGCGCCTCGGCGTGCCACCGCGCTGCCGTACACTTCTTGCTGCTACCGCTTACTATGGCGTCCCTGCGCGCCTCGTCGCGGCCTCTGTGCAGCCCCGGTGACTGCGCCATACGTGCGCCCGAGTACTGACCCCCTACTGCAGTGACACTTGACGAATGGCAGAACACGCGTGCTCGCGGCCCAACTCACCCGAGTCAGTGCATGAATTCGATACATCCTGCCGTACTTAGGCAGACTTTTTACACCTTCTATCCGTTATATACCAGCGACGCTTCGCCAAAATCAGCGCCAGATCGGACTCCCAGGGCGCGATGGGTTCCTTAAGCAGGGTCACCCAGATGACTAAAATAGGTACAACGGACATGGGTGCGTAAAAACCCCACGCGCAATCCGTCGCGTGAACTGTGACATTTTACAGAATCCTTCGATCGCACATCTTTTCTGATACAAAAGCGACCCTCGCGGGGTTCCATATAAACATGACCGCACTTTAATGGCTGTTACTACGTTACCGATGGGTACATACCGCGCTCTTCTAATTGAACGCCTGGACATCCATCTTCGGATGTCGTTATAAGCAGGCAAATTTGAATCGAAAATGAAAATGGCATGCCATGATAGCATGTTGAACCCAAACCCACCTTGACAGTTTATACAAGGGCTTCGTAAAAAGGAGTCAATGCATGTGGTAAAATGTGCTCATGTCTTTTGATTATAGGGGGGGGGGGCTACGCCCCAATAACCTGCTTCTTCCACCCTCCTCGAAAAACATATTTTCTTTCTGGGGGATGGCGGTGCACCGCCTATCTGGTCTCTGCAGAAGCAAGCTTAACGGTCATGCCAACGTGGGGAAACTGGCCGGAACCAACTCACCGACAGTCTTTCTACTGCTTGCCTCGGTGGCACCTGTACACCCCTATATCAGCACAAAGCTGCAGCTCTGGTACTACTGCTTCAGCTTGTTTGGAGAAGCCAAGCGGTTCAAATAAACCTCGTAGAGTTTCTCGGCAAGCGACGGAATTTCAGCACGGAATGCCCAACGATAAAATTCCAGCAGGAGCTTCTCCGAAAAATGATCCGACCGCGCTTGGAGAAACTGCATCGAGTCGACGACTTGTACCCAGCTTTTGACATACCAAAGTGAATAAAAATGGGCTTCTTCCTCCATGATAAACCTCGCATTTCCACGCTCCCCGCCTTCTGTAATCTTTCTCTTCACAAACGAACGACTTAAACGATCAAGTCGGTCTCGGACCGCTCGAATATTGTCCTGAGTTGCGAAGTACATGCTTGAGTTTCGGACATCAAAGGTCGTCCAAGCCATATTCATCTTCATTTCCGCCGCTGTGGCAAGTACAAAAACTCGAACGCCTCCACCGGAATAGAAAAAGCGGTCCTCCATGTCGCTATCTGTAAAGTGGTAGAGCGATCTCCCCAGCTCGAACAAATCACTTTGGGGCCATCTAGAAAGCAGGCACACATACGCTTTTCGCGCCTCGCTTGACGATAATCTCACGTGCTGCGACGTCGCCAGCATTTTAAACGTTTCAAGACCTTTCGGGACGTCCTAGAAAATGAATACGTCTAGCCAATGCTGGCGTTATTCGTGCTTCTACTGCTGGTGTTGGGCGTGGACGCGGTTCGGATCGAGGACGCAGTGTGGGTCGCCCGTCAAGCGGAGACGCATCTGCCGGCGTCGCACCATGTCGAGAATCGGACGATTCAGACGCTGACGCCGATGCTGGCGTTATACGTGGTACTACTGCTGGTGTTGGGCGTGGACGCGGTTCGGATCGAGGACGCAGTGTGGGTCGTCCGTCAGGTGGAGAAGAAGGTGCTAGTAAAGCAACGGGATGATGTCGTTAACACTGATGTCGTCCATGCTCCTAGTTTGCTGTTGGTTGGGAAGGTGAGGGGGGGGGGGTCGTAATCGGGGCGATGGCCGTGGCCGTGGTTGGGGCCACACCGGCGTTTTGCGTCGACGTTCGCATCAACGAGGTGGAAGACCCTGCCATCGTCATGTGTCGCTTGAGTTTGCGAGTGCCGTTCCTCCGGTTGCCTCCGGAACTTCTTCGAGACTTTCTTCGGGTTTTGGTTTAAGTGGTGTGTTTTGCGCTTTCGTTGCGTAAGCGCGACTTTGATTGGAGGGTGCTGGAATGGGCCTTCCCAGCTACACAAGTAGTCAAATACTACATAAGTAGTCGTAGCAACACCCGGTTATCGGATGCTAAAGTGTCACCTGTTGATTGCTTGATAAGGGGAAGTCAGACCCCTTATCAGCGAATCAGGAGCTGACCTGCATTTGGGTGGCTCACATGAGACCGGGTCAGCCGCCCTGGCCCTAATACTCAAACAGAGTTAAATTTTCCCTAGTCCACAGGACTGGTCTCCATTTCCTGGGTCCTATTGCAAGCTTCCTCATCGCTACGTGTAAGCTAGTGACGGTAACCACCTAGCCCGTTACATCTCATCTGAAAGTAATATCATGTCTACTGCAACAAACTGCGGTACCACTTTCTTGGTACTGTCTAGTGGTAATAATGTTTTTGTCTGATGGGCTCCCTACAAATCACGCCACCTTCGCTAGGACATTCATCCTTGTCAAATGTAAAGCGGTTCGCGATTAGTTGAGTATTGAGTAACTCCGAGCAACCACAGTCACCAAACTGGTTGTTGGGGTCGTTCGAATTTCGGAATGCCACTAGACGTTTACCGCCTTTTTTCCATCAGAACTCAATTATTACATTTCTCAACCCCCCTCCCTCCCCCCAGCAATCATCACGTCGAACGACAAGTTTCTCGGTTGTTGTTACGCCAACAAGCTCGTGGGCTCCCACATGCTCACCAATATCTCGAAGGACGAGTTTGTCTGCTCCACGTACATCAAGCCGTGCAAATGTGTACATTACTACAGCAACCTGATCAAATACCTTCGCACCAACCACCCCACATACCTGCCGGACGATCGCCAAGCTGTCCAATACCGCAACCCCCCCCCCCCCCGCCTACGTTTCATCGACGAGAAGAAAAGCAACATATTTCGGTGGTGCGAATGGATAGTAGTGGGCCGTCTGCCTATCAGCTTCGTTGACCCGAAAATGACGAGAAATAATATAGCCCTCTCATCAATTTGCGAGGTTACATAGAAGTTATATTTGGTACGCTGTCTGGCGCAGCCGAGAGCAGCGCTAGTGAGCAGAGCTGCTCTCGTCTTCTATACTGTTCTTCTCCACGCTTCATTGGTCCATGTTGTCGTCGTCCCCGTCGCGTTTGTCGACTCGGATGATCTCGTCAGCTGCGGTCACCGCTATTGTAATAGTATGTCCTTATTCGCAGTTCGTAAGAACTGTCGCTTATCGCCATAGCCGAGTTTGTCATCTTGCAGCAATCAAGCAACAAACAACATTCAAGCAACACATTCAAGCACAAGCAAAACCAATGTGAAACAGTCAGTGAACGAGGCCGAGACCACCGTCAAGCGCGTACATGAAGTCGTGTGAGTCTTCAGACACGGAATTATGCACTTGCTCTACGGCACCTGCGGCGCCGCGATCACGTACAACAGCGACGCTTCCACCGCATTGGACCTCGGTCCCGCCAAATGTGAGCCCAGCGCAACCTGCACCCGAGCTCCACCACCACGGCGGTGCCCACCAACAACGCGCTGGCCTTCTTCGCCTCACACAACAGCTTGTACTTGCACTACTGCACCTGCGGCGGCCCCTCGCGTTCCCGTTCAAGCACCAACGCACAGAGGAATTGGGATCCTCTGTGNATAAAACTCAAATAGAAGGCCGCTTAACAAACCAAAACCAAAACCCCTTACTTCCCGCATGTTTGATAATCCAACAAAGAAGGTGTATACCCAAATCCATATTTGTCGTAGCATCTCTGTTATGTTGGACCTCCAACATAAGGGAATATTATACTTGACAACTGTATTGAGCAACTGTCTTTGTCATGGTATAATGAAATCAAGATACCCCTATGAGTGGAACACGTCCAAATGCACAGGGATAGCTGTCAGCCACAGGGATTTCGGTTGAGCGTCACAAAGTGGGGCCGTCTCACCCAGCGCCAACAAGTGGCTGACAGCCACCACAGCGCTCATTCTTCGAAACGCCGTCGCAAGAGCAACACGAGATGGTTGCATCAAGTGGCAAGACCAGTTATCAGAGAAAGAGGAACGACAATGCCTCGAGGCGCTGCTAAGCGAACGCCACGGACGTCGCATTTGTCGGGCTGAGCAGAAGAAGGGCGCTGGAGGCAAGACTATGCAAAAGAAGACGTCCAGAAAGAAGGCAGCCAAGCACACAACGGCTACGATGGAGATAGCAGAGCCGAAAGGGAGTGCACCACCAGTGAGGAGCGTGGATGCCGTGGAGACTGCGCAGGCAAAGAAGATGACCGCTGCCCAAGATAACGCGGATACCAAGGAAACGATACCTGCTCACGAAACGGAGCCTGGAATAGCGACGGCGGTTGCCGACGCTGTGGCAGATATGACCGCCTCGGTTGCAAGCGTCGATGCAGCGACCCCTGTTCGATCATCTGTCCCTTCGAGGGATCCTCGCCCTGCCAGTGTGGGGAAACAGAAACGCACGACGTCAGCACAGACGAGGAAGCGTCGGCGTGGTGTTCTGCAAGAAGACAGTGACAACGCTGAAGAGGTACGCTTATGTTTCGTGTGTTCAACATAAGGACTTGCACTGGAAATCACGTCTAACATAAAGTCCAAGATATGTGTGTAGTCAGGCGACGAAGACGCGAGTGATGATGAACGTGATGCCACGTATGAAGTACCTGCCTGCGTCGTTGATGCAGACCCCAACTTGATGCCGACAGGAGCCGACAAATGCACGGGTCTCAACTCGGACGAGGAGTCTCATGTTCACGAAGAACCGGAAGACGAAGAAGACGACGAGAGCGATAGCTGGGACGGGGACTGGGACATCGGTGAGCTCACAGATGAAGCTTCGGACGGTGGATTCGAGGATCTACCAGACTGGGTGTGTTTGTCAGCTGCCAAGGACAAGCACATGATTTCGTCGATGCGTCACGATGGATGGGAATACGGTGCGTCTTGTTGACAAGGATGGCTTTGCTGTAATGTCAGGCATGGGAACTAATATTGTGGTGGACTATTATGTATAACTATAGCCACTACCAAATTTGGGCCAGACCCCACGTACGAATACCTCTATGGTGGTCCATTTGGTCCAAGTGACAGCGTTCTCAGCGTGGCGGATGACCCCCTGGCATTGCTGTTCTACTTCATGTCGCCGAAACTATGGTCCCAAATAGCTGTGGAGAGTAACCAATATCACGCACAGTCGATACCCCTTCGAACTCGAACCCTACGATCCCAGCAGCGCCGCAATGGAGGAGACGTTGAAGAACTAGGCGAGATTCGTCGCCACTTAGCCTGTGTTGCGGACATTGAAGCATGGGAGGTTCTCTGAGTCGTGGCGCTGCTCATTGCGAGGATGCTAGAGCCGATACACAAACGAATCGCGGCGCATTGGTCGCTGCAAAAGTGGGGGTGCTACCGGCGAATAAATTCGGCCTGTTCGTGGCGAAGAATACGTTTTTTCACGTCATGGACTATCTTCACTTCTCGAACAACAAGTCGCCACAAGCCCGCCTGAATCGAGCTTGGAAGATCCAGCCTGTAGTTGATGTGCTACAGCGCACATTCGCACGAGGTTACAAGGCCCCACCAGTTATCAGTTTTGATGAAGAGACACTACCCTCGCGCTCCCGGTTCAACCCTACGCGTCAGTTCAACAAGGACAAGCCCCACAAGTGGCGCACGAAGGTGTTTGTCGCTGCCTGTGCGAAGACAGCGTACTGCATGATTTGAGCTCGTGTAATAGTCGTGGCAAGCTCCGGCTTGTCGCGATTATTTTTGGGCACAAGTCCTTATGTTGGAACATGGCTAACATAAGGATCGTCTAGCGGCATTGCACCCAACATAATGCTAACTCATCTTCGTTTTGTGCTTGTTGCTGTGCGTAGAATCGAGGTGTACTGTGGACCAAAGTCTCATCTACGGACACCCGTGCCCAAGGATAACAACTCCGGCGAGGCAGCTGTACTCCGGAACATGAAGCCTCTTTTGCTCCCCTCATCGACGTCTCCGTGACGTTTGGTCGTCACCGATCGATCTACACTTCGGCCAAGCTCGCGTTGGAGCTTCTCCACATGCGCATGTATTTGACTGGCACGATCCAGACGGATAGAGCCGGCTACACTCAGCGTGTTATCACGGCCAAGAAATACAAAACAGTCAACATGAGGAAGATGATGGTGCCGCCACAAGGGACCATCAAGCTGGCGGAGAACAAGCGCTTTCCTCAGATTGCAGCTGCCATGTGGATGGACCGAAACCCCGTTCACATGCTGTCGAGCGGTGGCAGTCGACAGGAAGGCACAGTCAGTAAGTGATGTTTTCATTTGATTATAGTGGCTTCATTTACGCTAACTGGGATTTTTTACGATTTACAGTGAGACGGATCAATGGTGAAATGCAACAGCTGCCCGCACCAGAGCTGATCCGCGACTACCACCGCTGGATGGGTGGCGTTGATGTACACGACCAGCTCTGGATGCAGCGATACAGCGCGCAGCTCGCCTACAAATCGCGCAAGTATTACAGGACCTTGTTCCTGGGATCGCTGGATATGGCCATCGTGAATGCCTTCATCGTGTACCGCCACAACAGAAAGATGAACANGCAATGGCCATCGTGAATGCCTTCATCGTGTACCGCCACAACAGAAAGATGAACAACAAGAGCCCGCCAAAGCATTTTGCATTTTGCGAACAGCTGATGGAGCCACTACTTGCTATCGACTCTAGTGAGGCGTTTGCAGCAAGTGAGGTAAGTCCATGTTTACCTGCCAACATAAGCAATATGTTGGGAATTGGTATCCAACACAACCTGGTGCGTATGTTGTGACTTATTCAGGAAGCGACTTCTGCACGAGAAGAACAACGCCGTCACCTGTGAGAGTTGAGTCGACGCCACAATCTGCGGTCGCGGCAGCGGAATCTCTCGTTGACATCAGCCACCGACTTGAAGAGAACCCAGATACTGTCGAGGGTGAGCAGGGAGTAAAGCGGCGTCACCGTTCGTGCAAGGTGTGTGCTCTTTACAAGGCCAAGCCACGGAATTTTACCAAGTATTTTTGTCCAGAGCGCTCATGTGGAAACAAGCGGTGAGTGCTACATGTATGACATATATGTGAGGTGGATATTGAACTTACGCGTTGGACTATAATCCAGCAAATACATGTGCAACATCCGTCGCGACGGAAGAGCAAGCACTTGCTTTACGATCTGGCACGACGACTGGAATAATGGGAACGATATCCC